>NCQT01063216.1:19927-30183 GCA_002740465.1 Stenocereus thurberi
AAATCAGGATAAAAAAAGTTCTAAAAACCTTGTAGCTAACCATCTGTCTTGGATTATCTGTGATAGGAAGAGTAAGTGCAGTATTTCTGAGTGCTTCTCTGCTGAGCAATTGTATGCTGTTCACCCTGATCCTTGGTATGCTAATATTATGAATTACTTAGTTGCTGGAAGGATCCCTGAGGGTTGAACTAAGAATGACAAAGATAGATTCTTCCACCTTGTGAAGTTCTTTGTTTGGGATGACCCCTATCTGTTCAAGTACTGTTCTGACCAAGTCTTTAGGAGGTGCATTCTCAACCAAGAGGTGAGAAGTGTCCTTTTTTTAATCATGACCAGGCATGTGGGGGCATTTTAGTGGTAGGAAGACAACAGCCAAGATTCTTCAATGTGGTTTTTACTGGCCGACTTTGTTTAAAGATGCATTTGAATATTGTAAAAGTTGCCCTAGATGTCAACAGTTGGGTAGGATAAGCAGGAAAGATATGATGCCACTAAACCCCATCATTGTGGTGGAGGTTTTTGATGTGTGTGGTATTGATTTTATGGGACCATTTCTACTATCTTTTGGGAATGAGTACATTTTGTTAGTTGTGGACTATGTTTCTAAATGGGTTGAGGCCATCCCTTCCAGGACCAAAAGTGATTGTGAAATTTCTTAGGGAGAATATCTTTACTCGATTTGATATGCCCCGAGCTATCATTAGTCATCAGAGCACCCATTTTAATAATAGATCCTTTGATGCCTTGCTGAAGAGGCATTTCATAGTCCACAGGCTTACTCCTTCCTACCATCTCCAAACCAGTGGTTAGGTTGAAGTGTCCAATCGGTAGATTAAGCAGATTTTGAAAAAGACAGTGAGTAGGCATAGGAAAGAATGGGCTGATAAGCTAGTAGATGCTCTTTGGGCATATAGGACGGCTTTTAAAAGTTCCCTAGGTATGTCACCTTATAGGGTATTTTATGGTAAGCCTTGCCATTTACCTGTGGAGATAGAGTATAAAGCTTGGTGGGCTATTAGGAAGCTTAATTATGACTTGACTGAGGTTGGTGAAGAGAGACGACTGTAGCTGAGTGAGCTTGATGAAATTAGAGTTGAGGCTTATGAGAGTGCTCGATCGTATAAAGAGAGGGCAAAGTTGTTTCATGACCGATAGATTTTTAGAAAGGAATTTGCCCAGGGAATAAAAGTACTCTTGTATGAATCTAGGCTTCATCTGTTTCCAGGGAAATTGAAGTCCCGATGGATTGGCCCTTATATTGTCTAATATGTTTTTCCCTATGGTGCAGTTGAAATTCAGGATTCTCAGACTGGTGCCACCTTCAAAGTGAATACCCAGTGCTTGAAACCATTTCTAGAGCTACCGAGCCAAGAATATGTGGAGTGCCTGATACTGCATGAATCTAGCCATGATCAGTGATTGAGATCTGAAGTAGCTTGGATGTACTTAGCACCCGACCTAGTTTGCTAGAAACTTCTTCTTTTCTCTTTTCTTCTTTTTCTCTTTTTCTTGTTTCTTTGTTTTATTTCAGTTTCTTTTTGTATAGTTGATTGTTTTTCTTTCCTTATGATTGTTGCTTTGTTTTTGGGTCTAGTTTTTGAACATATGTTTTCTTTTTAGGTTTTTCTTTAGGCTTTTAGTATCTATTCCACTCCCAATGAGGACATTGTGAAGTTTTGGTGTGGGGGTGGGGTACCCATGTGTACATATTTTTCTTTGAAAAATTTTTGAAAAATCTAAAAAGATTTTGATTTTGGTTTTATTTTTGGGAATGTTTGTACTATGTCTGATTGGCTTGAATCCCTTGTACTTTGGCTTGTATATAAGGAGGATGTGTATGAGAAGTCTCCAACCCCAGTGTTACATTCGAAGCCCTAGTTCTAACCCCAATGTTTAGTATAGATTGTGTAATCCAGTCCTTGTTTATTCCTTCATCATTATCTTTAGGATTTAGGCTACCATGAATGATTCTTCCACTAGCTTGTGACACAATTACTCTGAAAAAAAAAAGTGAAGAAAAAAAAATGTATTATGAATAAAGAAGAAACAAAAGAAAGAAAAGAAAAGAGATGTAATAAAATTTGAAATGATAAGTATCCTTTGATGCATGCGCTACTGGATGTTACCCTTTGAGGCACGTGCTACTGGGTGTTACCCTTTGACGCAATATTCCTACTGGAAAAGCTTGCTTCTAAAGTCAGTATGATAATAATATAGTTGTATCAGCCAAGTGGAATTGAGTCTAGTTCTAGTAAATCTAAGCCCTGGGATGATGATGCACTTGCACACGAGTACCGGGATGGATTCAGAATCTTGATGTTCAATTGGGTGAAAAATTAGTGCTTTGATGTCATTTAGGAGGTAGAGGGCTTTGAAGTACATTCTGTGCATATGCAGTTCAATAACTTAGTCACATTAGTTGATTAAAACGCGTGCATATCTTTCCCTAAGAAAAAACCAAAAAGATTTTCTTTTATTTTTGAAATAATTTTTTTGGGTAGTTCACTTGAAAACCCTCATAAGGCCTCACTCATCTACTTGGGAGATCGAGGGGTTTAAAGGGCTTGTTGCATATGCTAAATGCAACCGTAATTCCTATGGCAGTGAATTATGATTTTCTCTTTCTTATTTTTCATTTTCTTTTAGTTAGTTTAGTCTGTTTTACTCGAGAACGAGTAAAATCTTGGTGTGGGGGTATTTGTTCGTGCTAAAAATGTGCCCTTTTTAGGGTACTTTTATACCTATTTTATGCTCATTATAATCGTTATTTTTAGGTTTTTATTTAATTTTGTTTTGTTTTGTAGGTTTTGAATAAAAGGAAAATAATTATGAAAAAATGCGAAAAAATAGAAGAAAAATGTTGGATACGGGTTGACTTGACTCAAGCTGATCCGGATTGCTGGGCCCAGTTCCTATTTCATCCCATTTAAAATAATTGGAAAAAAAAGAAAAGCAGCCCAAACTAACCGGCCCAATTCCTTCCCAGGAGTGCAAGGCACGTGACAGCTAACTCTCTCCCAGCCTCACGTGCTAGGCACGTGCTATCTTAATACCTCCTCCTCTTAATCCTCTCTCTCTTTCCTCTCGGTTCTGAGAAACCAGAGAACCCAGGCCACCCTGACACTAGACCCTGCTTCATCTTCTTCCATTCCTCATCCCCATTTCCATCTTATCCTTTCTCTCTCGCCTCAATAGCTCATCATCTTGAATCGTCAAACAGCGAGCACACCACCATTCTGTCCTCATCCACCCGCAATCCATGCTTCAAACACCAGCAAAGCACGGTATTTTTGCCCACGCATCTCGAATCGAACGGTAAAGAATTAAGGAGGCACGGGTATAAATTGCAGGGGAGAGCTCCAGGTTAGAGGTTAGACGATCTTTAGGTTTAGTTAGTTTAATTTTAGCAATCGTTCTCTAAAAATTCAGACACATTTTGTTTCAATTTCTAGGGTTACGATTTATTGTTAGTTTGTTATGGGTTCGAATTATGCCAATTTTTATCGAATTCTAGTTGATATGTACGAATCAAGCTTGTATTGTATTAATTTTGGGCCAAGGATAGACAGGTTCTTCTGTTTTCTCCCTTTTCCCTGTTCGAACTTTGGTCGTGGCTGGCTTTGGTGTTACTAACGGTGGGAGGAGTTGGCTAATCTTCTCTTCTGTGCCGAGTTTAATCCTACTCTGTGTTGGTTTTCCCTCTGATCTTCTTATTTCTTTTTAACTGCTTCAGAGCATGGATGGAAATCAAGTGCTGGAAAGTTATTGATTGATATAGTTGATTAACGTCGTTCATACGCTTGTTTTATTGAATGATTTAGTTGATTGATGATGATTCTGATTCTAATTTATGGGTTAGCTTTGTTTTAGTCGAATGATGATGGGCTATGATGCGTTTTCAGTGCTCTGTTATGATTAAGCTTGGGTTTTTTTAGTAAAGCAGCTAATTAATTGGCTGAATGGTGATGCTGGTTTATTTTGTTCTGTTGATAGGATGGCTTGATCGATACACTAGGGTTTGATTTTGTGGATAGAATATGATGGTTTTGTGATGATTTGTTCGTATATTGGTGTGGTTGCTAGGATGTTTCATGCTTAGGTTTGAATGGTTAATTTGAATGGTGAATGGTTTGAATGGTGCTGACTGAATTAGCTTCTTTTGAATGCTTGGTTGATTTGATAATATTCTGAATTTAGTTAAGTTGAATTAGTTGATTTAGTAGTTTAGGTGATTTAGTTGATTTTAGTAGGTGGTTAATTTGGTTCGAATGGTTTTGTTGATTACCTGTGTTTAGATGGTTTTGATAATTCGAAGGATTTGGTTTGATTTGGTTGGTTGAATGCGTTTAGTAGCTTGGTTTGGTTACTTAGATTTCACAATGGTTATTTCTTCAAATTACTGGCTTAGTTCTTCTCGTTGAGGTCCTATTAATCGCTTAGTTGTAATTTTCTAAGTCAAGTATTTCCTTAGGTTTAGGTAATGTTAGTTTTAGAAATTTTAATGACCTAAATCTTTTCCGTTGTCCCCGAGGACACGACCCTCAAGTACTACAGTGAAAGTTGTATGCTTGCGGCACTTTGTTTTACATTAAAAATTACTTTACACATCTCCCTGATGTCATAAAGGGGAGGAAACTCCATAATGAAAGGGGAAACGGGCAGACCGAGAGTTCTTTATCTTCTTTCTTCTCCTATTATGCCACTCCTTCCTGAAGGATGGATGTCTGAACATCATGTTTAGGAGTGTGAAGTTGTATTTGTAGAAGGGGCATAGGGAGAATTGGGGAACATGGAGATACTCCCAAGAGCCTAATGGTCAATGCATTTCAGCCACGTGGCCATCTAGTCAGCACAAATTAAGACGAGTACAAAAAAAATGATGACAATTTAGGAACCATGAAAGCACGGCCATTTTAATACTGACAATGTAGGCGATACCCAAAAAAAAAAAGAGCTAGTAGAGGGACAGGCTACACGTTCAGGGGCTTGATGGCCTCACCCTTGCTTATCATCGTTAGAAGGGGAGGCCACCCCCGCAGTGGTCGAGCTCTCACCTTCCTGCTTCACCTCCGAGTCCTCTTCCTGTTGCCCAACCCCTGAGCTTTCCTCTGGTTCCGCCTTTGTCCAGAACCAGGCTTCGAAAATCTGGTCACTGTACAGCCACACCCACGACTTAAAGGCACTCCAACGGAGGTCGCTGAGGGCCCACTCAAGTGTTCGAAGCGCTCGCCCATGCAAGACCCCTAGCCTCTCGGCTTCCTTCAGAAGCATCGTATAAAAGATTACCTGAGGTAGCTTTGGGAGTTCGAAGTGCTCAGCAACCTCTTTCGTCACAGCCAGCTCAGAGCTTGGGCATAAGGCATGAAAATCCTTTGGGAGAGGTGACGAGGGAAAGGCAACCCCACACCGGTCCCACTCAAAGTGGCGGACAACATACTTAACCATCTCTTTCGTACTAAGGAACATGGAAAATCCATGGAAGGAATGCCAGATAATGATCATTACTGGAAAATAAAGGATGGAGCACCCCCTCCTCGACAGTCGCATTTTATACTTACGAAGAAGGCAGTTTCCTAAAACCATCGTCCAATTCTGGAAACTTGTCGAACTATCGTCGGTGGCCACAGGGCCGTTCGTTACAAGGGCTCAATTTCCAAAGCCCCTTGGATGTGATTATATGGAGTCTTGAGAAAGTCACATTGATTGAGAAACCATTGATTTGATAATTGCATGCTTAATAAACGTAAACGAATCGAGAGCCCTTGAGAAATGGTAATGGGTTAGATTTAGGTGTTTCACTTCACCTTGAAAGAGAGTTGTGAAACTTCGATTATCGGTTTTAAAACAACCATTAGAAAAATTTACAATTTGGTATCTCCAATTTTAGCGTATTTACACGTAAGATCTCGTTTCGAAAATCTTTACACTTTGGTACATCCAATTTTAGTACAAGTGACTTTTTGGTCCTTTTTATTTATAATTTAAACCTTGAACTTTTAGAAATTGCAGAAAGCCCCTGGAAAGGGTTGGCTACGCAAATAAGCTATTTTTAGGGTTTTTTCTCAAAATATGCTTGATTTAACTTCTTATAATTACTTTACTGGTACTAGTTATTACAATTTACTACTTATATCTTATGTATTATACTTTCTGTGGTTATAGGCCCACCATGCTTAGTAAAAATAATTAAAACTTAATTAGAGAGTTTTGACCGTTACCTGAATTTAGTCGGTGCTAGACCCTGGCGTTCCTCTAACTTCCAGTTTATAGAGATTGCTAATTTCAACCCCACCTTCCTTAGATCAAGCACAGTGCAGATCTGTTTTATTTTCTACCTCAGACCGTAGTCACTAATGAAGTTTTATATTTTGAAGGATAGTGAGACTTTAATCAAAAAATTATAATATTTAAGACATAAGGTTCGATTGAATAACGTTCTCTACTGGGAAACTTCTTTTATTAAAAGCTTGAAAGTGGTTATATTACAATGAAATGCTTGAAGAGGGACTCAAGCTAAGATCATTAGAGATGCTTGCTCATACAGAAATGGAGAATCCCAACTTCTCTTTTACTCAAGAATGTTTAAATGATCATGTCCCTTCTCAGCATTCGACCTCTCTATTTATAAAGGGAATGATGCTACATAGGATACCCTAAAGGCTACAGTACATAAAGATTTTTCACATGGCTACAGTCGGCTATAGTAAACTGACGGCTACAATACACATTTTATTTTACAGATCAGAAACTTATCAAATAGTACAATAATGGAGCAGCCCTTTTTCAGAACTTTTAATGATGACAAGACTAATCATTATTATTGAGATTCTGCATACCTTAATCTCCAATTACATTTTCTAGACCATCATTATCTGGATAATCATTAAAATTTTCATTAATTTGGTTAAGATGCTCTGGATCATATTCTTCAAATAACTTAAGGAGATATTTTTTTTCTTTTTCTGATAAGCATTTTCCAGCTCCAACCTCAAAGAGATAATCAAAGATTTCTTCTGATTCTGCTCCTTTCACCTTCATGTAGTCTTTAAATTCATTATCATAGGCAAAAGTAGTGTTTCTACAATGCATTAATATTTTTCCTCGTTTGATTAATGCCCAACATTGATGATAAATGTTGAAAAATCCAATGGCTCTTGATAAAGGAGGATGAGTAATTAAATGTTCGGGATTTCCATGCACCCAATTTTGTAGTTGATCATTGAGGTCGTCATAGTCAATGATCTGAACAAGATAATGGGCTGGCTTAGCCTTTCCATTTTCATATTCAATTAGAACACTATAAACATCTAAAGCTAGACATCTATGAATTGGAATTTTTGTTGGACCTTCAGGAGATGTAAGAACCAAATGGATCCTTTCGAACATGCACTGCTGGAATTTAGTTAAGGTTAAGAAAAATAGGAATTTCAGATTTGGGATTTCTATAAAGTAAAGTACCATCCCATATTTCTAGGCTTTAAATACAGGATCATTTGGAGATAATGAATTTATTGAAAAACAAATACTACCAACTCCAGATTTATTAGGAAAATAGATTGTTGTACTCCAAGGCTCCCAAATTTCATAGTAATAATGATGATGAAAGTCGATGCAGGCTACATACCTCTCATTGAACCATGTTTCTTAGACATGAGAACCTTTTTTTTTTTTTGGATTTCATAAGGACATTGTAGGTAATTAACTTCTAACTCTAGAAGGAAAAATCTTTGGGCTATTAGGTAGGCTGTAGATAGTAGATCAAAGTGTGCTCTACTTTTTGTATGAAATTCTAGGTTATCAATAAGGCCTTTACTAGAAGGCGTAACCCGTTCTAGTAGGACTAGCATTTCATTAAGGATTTCCTCCTTTTCTGGCAGGAGGTTGGCTTTGATGATCACCATTGGCGAGTTTTCAAGTTAGACTGTCTGCCAGAGAGTTCTTTGATCCCTGTATATGTTTAATAGAGAAGGAAAACTAGTTAAGCCATAATTGCCAACGCAGGAGTCGCCCTTGCGCTTGTATATTTGATAAGTTCTTTTTCACAAAACCAAGTATTCCTTTGCAATCAGTTCAAATAAAAAAAGGTTTTGGGGATAAAAAGATTAAGAATTTTTCAATTCCTCTTATGACTGCAAGGATTTCTTTTTCCATCATGGGATAGTTACATTCTGCATTATTAAAGCTTCCATTACAGTATTTGCAAAGTTTTTCT
Source organism: Stenocereus thurberi (assembly GCA_002740465.1). Classification (NCBI taxonomy): domain Eukaryota; kingdom Viridiplantae; phylum Streptophyta; class Magnoliopsida; order Caryophyllales; family Cactaceae; genus Stenocereus; species Stenocereus thurberi. The sequence continues at coordinate 28,140 of NCQT01063216.1, forward strand.
CCTTCTTTGATTTTGAGTACCGCACCCCAATGTTCATTGCTGGCATCTGTGTCAAGAATTAAATCATCTCCTTCATTAGGTAAAATAAGAACGGGAAGATTTTTACACATCTTCTTGAAGTTCTGGACAATCTTTGAATCGTTAGTGGCCCAGGTCCAGCTAACATCTTTCTTGAGTGTTTGCTTCTTTGGTTTTCTTAGTTTAGCCAAATCTTTAATGAAATCAGAAGCATAGGTAAGACATCCAAGAAACCTTTCGAGTTGCTTCCTATCTTCAATATTTTCAGGAAAATTTTTTATTTTTTCCAAAACATATTTTTGTAGAATAATCTGCTCAGGTTTTATCTCTAGACCTAAAAACTCAATTTCTTGTTCAGCATAAATGCACTTGTTTTTTCCAAGTATAATACCATGATCAATGTATCTTTGAGTGACAGCCAAGACATCGTCTTTGTGTTGTTCTATGGTTTTGGAAAAGATAAGGATATCATCAATGCAGTTAAATGAGTACTTTCCTCATCCATTTTTATCTACCAATAACCGCTTTTGCAATCTATTTTCGAGAACCAAGAGGCTTTTGAATTCTGTTGAAAAGGATTGTTTTGTCAGGGATATAGTAACCATTAAAGACAGTATTGTCATTAAGCTTTTTATGATTGATTAACATTCTAACTTTTCCTCTTTTTTCTTCAGCATGATTTCTTACCATGAAAGTGGGACTGGTGTGAGGACTCTTACTGTTTCTAATCAATCCTTTATCCAGAAGTTCTTTGATTTGTTTATTAAACCCTTGAATGTCCTGGTGGGTATACACTACTTGTTTGACTGGGATGATAGTGTTGGGATTTAATAAAGTGAGTATAGCAAATATTTTGTCTTTATCCCAAAATTTCAGAGGATTGTTAGAGTAGAGTTCTTTGTGTAATTTTTGTTGTCGTTCAACAATCTGCTCTTTAATAGGTAACTCGAGTAATGAGATTATTAATGCTAATTCTCATTGTGTAGGCATTATCTTTTCACCATGCTGGCTGTGTGTAAATTCAATTTTTTGATGAGTGTAAGTCTTATTTAATTTTTCAGTAGGAACTGAGTGACCATTAATCGTAAATATTATTTCGTTTATGGTCTGAGTGCATGGAGAACAATAATCATATCATCAGAGATTTGATTAGTAGCTCATAGAACTGGTATAATCATTGAACTGCTCCTAATTCTATGGATAACCCTTATATGACTTCATTGTGGCTTATAACACTATTATCAGTTATCCTTGTAAAGAATTTTAATTCTTTTCCATATAAACTTAGGAAATAATGATCTTTTTCCAAAGCATATAGAACAACCACTGTCTATGTAAGCACATAGTTCATATTTATTATATCCTTCTAAACATACCTTTATTGGGATATAGATGCTATCAGGGTTTGTATTGGTAGCCTCATAGCATATTTTCATAGTCATATTTTTGACTAATTCATCCTAATAAATTGGTCCACTAATAGTTCTGGTTTTATACCTAATGACCTTCCTATCTAGACTTGTTAATCGATCTAGACTAGATTTTGCAGCTTCAAAACTCATTCTACTTATTTCACTGGCCAAGCTAATTGTATCATCTTCTTTAAGCTCTTCTTTAGCAGATGAAGATCCTTCTCCCCAATTTAACCTTGTACTCATACTTCTTAATAATTGGAGTTTGATGGTGACTTTACCTTCCTCATCAATTTTTATTATATTTTTCTTATTGATCTTTGTAGGATTGGCAAAGCTAGATATCCATGAACGATCGATTTTTAACTCTTGTGAATTGGACTTGATCATCTGGATATTTTGGATGGGGATAGGACTTTCGAATTTTTCTGCTTGTATGATTGTCACCTTAGTCTTAGGGTTTATCGTATTATCTAGCTTGTAGATAATTTTTCAAAATATTCTTACAGGATATTCTCCTCTTTTCATGTCCATCCTAACTGTTTTTATCTTAAGGGCTAGGAAGTTTTTAGCAAATTCATCTTTTAGACTCACATAATATCCTAGTCGGCAAT
>NCQT01063248.1:9908-21708 GCA_002740465.1 Stenocereus thurberi
GACTCATTGTCATCAACCTTATGGCCTTACTCAGCTTGAGGGCCCCTTCCATGTCATACCTAGAAGCAAGAAGCGGATGAAATTAAAAAGAGGAAGGCCTACCTTGCAAGTCTTTCTCATAATACTGAACTCAGCCTACCCACAGCGTCATCACCTATTCTTATTAGACCTGGAAAATGGGTCATTCAGTTCGGGTACACCACAGGTTAAGTTTAGATCGGGTCATGTTTTGGATTAAGTGGTATTTTGGGTCGGGTCGGTTCAGATCGGGTGAAATTTAGTTCGGATCAACTTCGGGTCAATCGATTTTTGGTCCAATACGCTTATCATGCAAAAATAAGCAACTTCGTATAAAATTTTGGATCAATATAGTTCAATTCGGGTCAGTTCGAGTTTCAAGTCCTCTTTCGGGTGAATCTATTTCGGGTATCAGGTCGGATATGGACCTGGGTCATTCGGTTAAGATTTTCATTTTAGTTTTGCCAAGTATAATTCTTGTGCATCTCTATTTACTCTTAAGGTGAGGAAATGCTCCTCTGATGCCACCAAACCCATGTAAAATTTCGAGACCAGCCTCTCTCTCCTTCTGAAGTTTATCCTCCATTTTAGGCGAGTGCTATCGTCTGTTGGAAACTACTACGGATGGCTTTAGACTCACCACCTGATTGCTCTTGTCAACCTATAAGAAATATTTTAACTTGACCAAACCATTACCATAAGAACCATTGCATAGGCCCACACAACCCCTTTTTTCCCCTTTTCCTAGCTAATGCTCATCTGAAAACACATTATCGATCTATATAGTGTTCCACCGATGACCCAAGGCCCCGTTGAGCTAGCTTATGTCACCAGCATCAGTCACCGTAGCTTAGACCACCTAAAATGCAACCCAAAAACCTCCGTTTTGATTTTCCCTTTCGTTGGGTTGGCTTTAAACTATCATTTTCTAGTGGCCTTTCTGGCAGCTATGGCTAGTTGAGGCCTCCCCAACCTTCATGTGGCTAGAACACTGTCCAGTGACCATTACCTAAAACTCCCTCCATGCTCTCTCTCTCTCTCACCTTGTATTAAACAGAGGGCAATAATCCTTGCTAAGGCCTTCGTGTTGAGGTACCTTATCGACCTCTTGCCCTCAAATCATATTCACACTCGTGTGCAAGCCCTCAAAGTTAGCCACTGGATCATCCTTGCCACCTTGTCCTTGTAGCATAACATGGCCAACAGGCCATGTTCAGGGTCTTCCTCCGCCACATCAAGTCATGATGTCAATCCCGAATCATGCCTAGTATACTCTATGTTGTGTGTTGAAAATGTAAGGACTTACCTTGATGCGGAAACATTGCCTGGGTCTCACCTATTGAGTGCTGCCCATGAACACGGTGGCTCCTACAGTCACCACTGAGGTTCACACCTCAAACCCAAATCTCTATGATGGTTAGATTTAGTGTAAAGATGGGGCAGAAAGAGTATGGATCTAGGAATGTTAGCTTCTAGGCATTCCTTATCTATTTATCGCCTTTTATAATAGCACATAGTTGTAACAGAAATAGGGGATTAATATGGCTTATTAATACCGAATTAACCGCCTTATAACTATTGTATTAATAGGAGATTATGATGCCATAATATGACCTTATTCTTTGATCAACAGCTCCCCCTCAGTCATATAGACCACAAATCCCACGTCTTTCCGCTAATAAATCTCCTCACACTTCATACCGGGAATGGAGTGTGCCACCAAAAACAAACAAGTGGTGTTATATCAAGTCATCATCTAACTGACGTAACGCTTTCATAAAATACGATATCCCAAATCACCCTCAACATCACCAGTGGCATATATAATCCCTTTGTGCCATATGATATATCATATGATTATATACTCAATATAATTGCTCGAGCTCATATGGTGATGATAGATAGATTTTGCTTCTTATAAACTTATGAAATTTCATCTCAGCTTGATTGCTTTCCTAACGTGTTCTCGCTGAACCGTATACATCATGGCCCTTAAGAAACACATTAAGGTAGCATCATTAAGTTTTAACTTCATATCATAGCTTTAAGTCAAAGGGTCATTGTTCATAGGGTCACACAGTGACAAGAGATAGGGATGTTAATTGTCACTCCATGTATGGATCATCTTATAATCACACGCAGTATGAAATATTTGCCATGACATAACTCCCACTCAGCTAGGTACGACACTCATTATGCCATGTGAATTGTCCGTGAGCCACTAGATCAACATACTGAATGTTAATCTTGACACTCAAGCTTCGGCTTTTGAGGCTTTAATATGAAACCTTATCTCATACCCGACTCCTTCGAGCTTTATCTTAGACTCACTAAGGCAACTATATTCATTTTACTCGTACACTTTCAGTATGAGTAATCAATATTATACAACTAGTGCCAATATGATTCAGTCTCTTCTTACCTGCTACTCAAGCGTTAGAGCGATTGCCTGTGTGACTAGGTCAATCAGAACCTGTGACATTTCAATATCCCTAACATACAACAATAAATCAGGAGCATTTTGCTCATTTATAGAAAAGAAACATGTCCATCACGAGACACATCTAAGCACTAAACCTTATGAATTTCTAAACTTAACAAATGAGTTTTGAATGTATCACTAGGAATGGATTCAGTCAAGGGAACATAACAACCTTATTAGTCTATATATATAACTCATGGAAATGCTTTTCGTCTCTATGGTAAAGAGACACACAATCTGCCCCCACAGCTGACATTGTTGTACAATTTTGCTTCTTACCTTAAAATGACATGGCTCTCCCACCCAGGGCAAGGGCATGTCTTGATGTTAACTTAGACTCATTCGGGTCACCACCCCAATTGACATTTGAGTATCCTCTCATCTTGAGGTCTCCTCCTTAATAGCAAGAAACTCAGTTAGTTGTTCCACAAAGGTAGCACTTGATTTTCTTGATGACTTGCCAACCAGCAAGTCTTGGGTTATTTCAATAACGACTTACAAAACTAACCGCAAAATAATTTTAGGCCATGTACATTACATGGCTTACATTAAGCTTCCGATGACACTAGCATTATGGACATTGTTTATTATCTCTATTTTATCATCTATGTTAGCGCATTGAACAAGACTCAAGGTTAGACCCTTCTCAACTGGAGTATCTACGGGTTTGGAATTATACATCCAAAATCGTTCTAAGACCTATTTATGCTTGCATCTTGGGATGGCTTTGAATTATTTCCACTCCTAAGACATACCTAACTTCATCCATGTTCTTCATCTCGAAGACATAGGACAGTCACTTTTAAGTAGCTTCGATCAACTCCAAGTTATTTCCAGCCAATAGTATGTCATTAACGTACAGGATAAGAAACACAATCCCCCATGTTGAGCTTTTGACATACACATGATGGTCTTCTAAAACCATAAATAAGCCAAACTAAGTTATGGTTCCATGGAATCTAAAGTACCAAAATCTAGAAGATTGCTTAAGATTATATAGGGACCTTTTAAGACAACACACCTTGCCCTCTTATCCCTTTGATACAAAACTAATGTGTTAGCCCGTATAAATCTCTTCCTCAAGATTGAGGAAAGTAGTCTTTACGTCCATTTCGAACATCTCAAAGTCTAAATGGGCAACCAAGGCTAGGAGTAGCCAGGTCTGAACTTATGGATCAAACCATCTTCCAGATGTTTTATCTTGAAAACTTATGTGTTTTTGATAGACTTGCATCTGGCCGGCTTGCCATCGAGTCCATCTCATCCCTCATGGCATCCATCCATTTTTTATGATTTGTTAATTAAATCAGCTCTTGATAAAAGGAACATTCCTCAACTTTCAAGGAAGTGCATAGAAAAACGTTCTCTTTCATGCCCACTCCTTTGGATCCTGAGGCCTTCATTATTTATTTACCCTAATTAAGAAATCTGTCCCCCTTTCTCTAAGAAGTATGGGACCAGGAATCTCTCTCCCTTTCTCTAAGAGGTATGGGACTGTGAGCACAGAGAGAAATACTCCCACTAATAATTGAAGGTGGGTCTTGAATGTTTGGACTAACTACATGTTCAGGAATAGGAGAGTAAGGATAAACCTCATTCTCAGGCTGACTCTCCTTAACATTTAGAGATTGAGCACGAATTCTTAATAGACAAAACTTCACCATTCCTATCAAATAAGAAAAGTGTACTATCCTCGGTGACTTAGCGAGAATTCTGATCCTCCCCCTCACCAAGAGATTATTGAAGGTCTTGTTGTAACTTACATAATTTTAGATCCTTTTTAAATCTCACTAAATGCTTGGAAACTCATCCTTAAGTAAATCAACATTGTGGGAATTCATTTCACGATGAAGATATTCATGATCTCAATTGGTTTGAAGATTCTAATATTTCGTTCCAATTGAGTCCTACTACTGCTTTCAAGTATATGAACACATCAAGTACCTAATGGCAATGAGATGATAGGTACATATACCTACATCACGAATATATCTCTTCATAATGTGCTTTCACATTCATGGGCCCGCAAATGTCTGAAGTGAATGACACTAAGAGATTCGATGGCCTCGAAGCGTTACTAAAAAACTTTATAGTTGCTTTACTAGCTAAACGTGACTCAACCATGGGCAATTTAACCCTAATGAGTGGGCCTTAAAAGACTATATTTAGCTAGTTTGATAACTCTATCTGGGCTCTCATCGTTAAGTCGAGCATGCCTAAAACAGAATCAAAAATGAGGTACAGATGGAAGATGTCTTGTTTCGTCCAAAACATTGAAAATACCTTTCAATGCGACATGGCCAAACAAATTACGATTATATTCGATATCTAAGACGTCTAGATGAAAACTAAAGAGAAAACTAATTTCAGAGACCCCAAAAAAAAAAAAACACAAGGGAATATCGCACCCCAGGTGCATAGAAAACATTGTGAAGAAAAAAAACATAGTGCCTTCTTGAAGCTTCAAATGGTATGTCCTTAATTCAAGGACATCTTCTTCATCATCGTTACCTAAAATGATAATTTGTGAACCCACCGAGTGGCGATGAAACTTCACAAATTTAACTCAATCTTGAACTATGCGCTTGGTTGCTCTCGTATCTACAATCCACTAGGGATCATAATTGACAACTGATACTTGGGAGCACACATATTATCCAGGAGCAACTGTGAAAGAAGGTACCTTAATCGGCTCAGGACAGTCCCGACTGTAGGATCCCTTATTTTCATAGTTATAGCACTTCAGACGTGCTATACGTGTCTCTTTTTTTTTCCCTTAGCCATTTTTCCTTTTGCAATACCAACCTTAGGTCCGGAACTTTAAGAGGAAATGAATCTCGACGAACCTGATGCTTAGTTAATCTCACATGTACTCAACAATGGGATAACTTTCCATTCCCTCACTAGATCGTCATTGATGCAATACGACAAAGTATAACATATTGATCGATCCATTTTCGAACTATTTTTGGTATGCCTTTAAATTTTCTCGATACTGCTCACTAGCAGTACCATCTTTGGCACTCTAGGAGAACTAGAACCTGAGGAGTGTCCTAACACTTCACGCTTGTTCAGATGAAACTGAATCTTTTGACACTTTGGGTCATAGTCAGCACTGTCAACTTTTCATTGATCAACAAATAACCAACCATATTTTAATTATCATATCTAAAAGTATATATTTTAAAACATGGACAGTAGACATATTTTCAAATAATTAAATTACCAAAAACTCCATCATTCGCATCGCATGATCGAAAATTTTGCTAAACTCATAATCATCACATACAAATATGAATTAGAAGTTTTTACAACTTAATTATCACTTTTTTCCATAAAATAAAATTTATGGAGACCATTATGGTTAAGTTAATTAATACTTCAGAAATATCACAAAAATATTCAGCTTTATCATGTAAACCAAAATTACATGTTGTTATATCATTACATAAAACAAATTTATATAACTACTAATATGTTATTTAAAACCCTATCAGTGACATATCAACCATAAAATTTAGATTATTATATAAAATATATTTATATAATAAAATAAATCTATATTGCAAAACATACTCGAACAATAACATGTTACAAAAGAAGTTCATTAAAGACCAAAGAAAACTATATAAAACACATTCATATAACTATAGATAACACGAAACTTACTTATATCTCAGTCACAAATTATAAAACAAATTCATAATTTTATAGATTTAGATTTTATGAAATAAATTCATAAAATACTGCTAAATTACATAATTAATTGGAAATATGAGATGAATTCATATTCGTTAATTTGGGTCGGGAAAAAAAGTGCTAAACCAATTAGCAAATTTGCTATAACTCATGTAGTTCGTATATATATAAAAGACATTTATATAACACTACTACTTGATGATTGACATGAAATATACTCACATAATCGAATGCAACATAATTTGTAACATGAAATATATCCAAATATTAATCGCAAGTACTTATATAGAACATATCCATATAACATTAAAATTTGAATGAAGCAAAGTAAAAGTAAAACTTGCGAATTATATAAAATGTATTCATATAATATTGCCTATTTAAAGTTCATGAAACAAATTCATAAAATGATCAAGTACCTTATATATCCAAATAATAGCACGAAATTTATTCATGCAATGCTTAATTAATCATTTTTATTAACCAGAACGATGACAGAACAATTAACCGATTCACAACTACTCATGTATTTGCATAAAATTATTAAATCATGAAACATATTCATGTAAATGAATATTATATAAAATATGTTTATATAATATAAGGTATAAAACATAACCTATGAAAAATATTCATTTATAGCCCAAGGGGGATCAACACTAGTCTAATATCACACAGATGTTTATTGAATTCGTGTAAAACAAATTTACATCATACTAATTTTATATATGAAACAAATTCATATAACTTCAATCCAATTAATTATTTACTAGTCACTCGGTATGAAAATTTCAAGTTGATGCATGCATAAAACGAATTTGTATATATTATGTAATGAATTCATGCATTCTAAATTAAGACTAATTTAAACTATTAATTCAATGAATGAACTAACTGCATGAACCATATCAACTTATACAAATTTATAATTCAACCAAAAATCATGTCAGAACTTATAATCTTGATAATTATTTTAAAATAAAAATAACCAAAATCATTAAAAAAATTTGACTAAAACCCAAGTGGCTCCTCCCTTTTATCAAGTTGGCATCCACCGACCACGGTTCATAATTTAGAACCTCGCTCTCTCTCAAGGCCCAGCCGCTCTCTCTCTATACAGTCTGTAAGCTCCAAAACCTTGGCCTCCCTCTCTTTCTAAAATGCCCCCCCCAGACTCTTGCTCTCTCTCTAACTCTTAGCTTCTCGATTGTTCTCAGCCCACAGTGGTTCCTCGTAATTCAGCGCTAGATGAACCCACATGATGAAACTGCCAATAATCCCTTCTCAACCAAGCCTGTGGCCTTCATCTACTTGTCTTCCGACATAACCACCACCAGCAACGTATAGATAGGCCGCCAATGCACCGCCAAAGGTCATCTAGTTGTCAACGCGCCACCTCTGTTGGGCATTTTTGTGTGGTCTAGCACCAAGAATGAGTAGATCGATGGCGTTCAAGGGCTCATGGAGGAAGAAAACGACAAAAAAAAGTTTTCGTTGGTGGCGCATGACTCACAGTGCCACCCCTCCCAGCGGTTCTAATGGATTTAGGTATATCTAATTACATTTTGCCTTTTTTTTGGGTGTTCTGGGTCCGTGGGTGGCCGGATTTGGGGAGGAATTCATTATGGGGTCAAAACGCCATGTCTGAGAGGAAAAAAGGGCGAGGGGGTGATTTCCGCTAAGGATTTGGGGGGAGATTTGCATTCTTGCCAAAAACGTTGGTCTCAGTTTATTCATTTAGACCAGATCTTGATACATATTGAAAAACATTATTACATTCAATAGTCACAATGATTATGAATTCATTAGGCATGTAATGTTCAACAGATTAGCATTTGCATGTAACCGAGATTCATGTTCTGTTATCATACAAATTTGTTGATTAAACTGGTTAATCTCATATTTAGGCCAAAATGAATTAGTCGAGGCTAGCAATAATCAGACAAGACTCTGATACCACTGTTGGAAATATAAGGACTTACTTGATGCGGAAACGTTGCCCGGTCTCGCCTGTTGAGTGTTGCCCACAAACATGGTGGCGACTAGAGTCACCAGTGAGATTCGCACCCCAAACCCAAATCTTTTTGATGGGTAGATTTAGTGTGAGGGATAGGGTAGAAAGAGTATGGATCTAGGAATGCTATCTTCTAAACTGTGGTGAATTCCTTATCTGTTTATCTCCTTTTATCATAGCAAATAGCTTGTAACAGAAACAGGGGATTAATATAGCTTATTAATACCAAATTAATCGCCTTATAACTGCTGTATTAATACGAGATTATGATGTCATAATGTGACCGTTATTCTTTGGTCAACATTGTGCATACTTTAGTTTAGTGTAATTGGTTGGCTTAGAATTTAATTTAGTTTTCCAACGAAACTCTCCACATTTCTTTGCTCTACCAACCTTACTTCCAATTTGGTGACCTTATGTTCTTAAATTTATTTAGCCCATGTCGTATTATGATTATATATTAGTTGAGTTATAAAATTCATCATGCCATACACTGTATCAAGTTAAAGGCTATTTTATGCATTATTTACAGATCAAGAAAGTATTTCTTAGTACATTTTGATAATCGTACCTTTACTGTGCATTTTAAATTCAAACTCTAGGTTATTCATTATGTAAATTAAACATATTTATGTCATGTTTTACAGTTCTTTATCACATTGGATGTGGACTTGCCTTTATCATTATTGTATACCTAGTGCTGGGATCTATGAGATGCTATCCTAGGCCCCTCCTATTTGAAAGCAAGCTATCTCCTCTTTCGATGCAAGCTTGTGTTGAGCTCATTATTATTGGACCTTTTCCACGGAGAAGGTGCGACCATTGATTTACCGTGGCCACATGTCAAATAAAGATTCTACTTCAGAGAATAATATGATACATGTTTTACTTATATTGCTTTTATTTAAAACAAAATGAATATAGTGTTGTCACGCACAAATAAAATGTATTTGTTCTTGAAAATATTGTATTAAGCTTCAACTTATTTTTCTTTTCTTTTTCTTCTAGCTTTGTTTTAGGCGGAAATTGGAGCTTATTTTGAAGAAGGGATGACACATTTATCAGAACTTAGATTTTAGGACTTCTTTTTGAAATGTTGTATTTGTTTTTAGGTTGTGTGTTAAACTCTAGAAATATTGGCTAATAAGATAGTAAGATACCTCATTAAATATTTTCATGTCATAAAAAAAAAACAATAGCTTCTTTTTCAACTCCATTTGCATTTATTCTATTTTAATTATATATTTATTTATTTAAGCCTTATTTTTTGATTTATTAGAAAAGTGTTAATAACGCCTTAATAGTTATGCTTTCTCTATTTTTTTAATTAAACTTCTGTTTTATATATATATATATATATATATAATTTCGGAGGCCCTATAGTTAATGGTTTGTCCTCCCAATAAATGGGCAAACATTCAACATTAATGGAGCTTGTCATGGTAATCCACTCCTTGTTGGAGGTGGAAGTGGCGTGTTTTGTGGTCATTCAGGTCAATGGATCATGACTTCATTTCAGATTTTGGTATGTGAACATCTGTGTTGAGTTATTATTACTTCCACAAGGTTTTTGCTCAAGTAGATCACTTAACTTCTTCAAGGTGATGATCCATATAGATTCTATGCTTGTCTATGCAATTCATGACTCTCCCACGGGTAAAAAAGATCTTTTTTTTCCTTATCAAATAATATAAAGATATGATTGCAAGCGCATATCGAGATCATAGTTAACCATTATTATCCAGAATCCAACAAGCACAAAACATGTTATAAATCTAGGAGTTGATGATTCGTGCCCCTGTTTAACCAAAGACGAAAATAGGCGCATCAAGGGAGGCAATGAGCCCCTATGAATTCTAAATTTTACTATTTCAGATGTCAATGTAGTAGAACGAGAGGCTAATGGCTCCACCTCACTTCTCATATTGACTTCATAGGCGGATTTATTGCGTTATAGGTTGAAATCCTTATGCTACCAACTAACTATTTTTTTCTCGCCCATTTCTTCAACACAATGTGTTACTCTTTCAGTTGTTTCAATTTCTTGTTATCCATGTCCATGTTTAGGGCCTGTTCTTTTCGTGGGTCAATTCATATTTACCCACTTTAACCCACTTCAACCTACTTCAGACTACTTCAACCTGTTTCAACCCACTTGAAAAAAAAAATACCAATTTCAACCCACTTCAACCTACCTCAACCCACTTCAACCTACCTCAACTCACTTCAACCTACCTCAACCTACTTCAACCAATTTCAACCCACCCCCTTCATAATTTTAATAATTTGTAAAGTATCATGTGAGATTTAGGGTCTGTTGTTTTCGTGGATAAACTGGATGGGTAAAAGGGTGAAGTAGGTTGAAGTAGGTTGAGGTGAGTTGAGGTAGGTTGAAGTTAGTATTTTTTTTTTTTTGATGTGGGTTGAAAAAGGTTGAACTAGGTTGAAGTGGGTTGATGTACGTTGAAGTGCGTTGAAGTTGGCATATTATTTATGTAGTAGGTTGAAGTGGTTAAAATAATGAGAATGTAATTAATGTGTGATAATTTATAAAGTTATCGAAAATTTGTGGAATTTTTGTTTATTCTTTTTTATTTTTTATTTTTTATATGTTTTATTTTTTATTTTTTATTTCTTATTTTTTATTTTTCATTTTTTTATTTTTCGATTTTTTAGTTTTCTATTTTTTATTTTTATTTTTATTTTTTTAGGCTTTATTTTTTGTTTTTTAGGTTTTATTTTTTAAATTTTTTTGAATTCTCATCTCTTATTTTTCTATCTTTATTTTTATTTTTTATATGTTTTATTTTTTATGCCTTATTTTTCTATTTTCTTTCTTATTTTTTTATTTTTCTATTTTTTATTTTTTATTTTTATTTTTTAGTTTTTATATTTTATTTTTTATTTTTGTTTTTTGTTTTTTGTTTTTAAATTTTTTTAATTTCTTATTTTTAATTTTTTATTTTTATTTTTTATTTTTTATTTTTTGTTTTTTATTTTTTATTTTTTATTTTTTATTTTTTATTTTGCATTTTGCATTTTGCATTTTTATTTTTATTTTTATCTTTTATTTCTTCTTCCTTATTTTTTATTTTTTACTTTTTATTGTTATTTTTTATTATTTTATTCTTTATTTTTTATTTTGTATTTTTCTTTTTGGATGATTTTATGTTTTTTATGTTTTTATGTTTTTATTTCTTATTTTTTAGCTTTGTTTTTTATTTTTTTACATTAATTTTAAATTTTTATTTGCATTTTTTATTTTTTAATTGTTTATGTTTTCTTTTTCATTTTTCATTTTTCATTTTTTGTTTTTTATTTTTTTTATGTTTTTATGTTTTATGTTTTTCTATTTTTTATTTCTTATTTCTTTTTTTATTTATTATTTTCTAAATTTTAATTTTGACTTTTTTATTTTTTATTTCTTATTTCTTAATTTTTTATGTTTTAATTTTTTATTTTTCATTTTTTATTTTTTATCTCTTATTTTTTACTTTTTACATTTTTATTTTTTTATTTTTTATTTTGTTAGAATTTGCTGTAACTTTTGTTTGCAATAAAAATAAAAAGACAAAAAATTCAAAAAT
>NCQT01063266.1:10370-20789 GCA_002740465.1 Stenocereus thurberi
TCGTCGCGGTTTGGCCACATTTTGAATCTATGTTGATAACTACTGGGTAGGGGTTTTTTTGGTGCTATTGTTTTATTTGCTTGTGGGCTTCACATAGCCTTCTTGTGGGCCTAGTCAATAAAATTAAGACTGGGCTTGACTTGTGCTATAGTAAGCCACCTATAGCTAATTAAAAGAAACTTTGAGTGTATTGTAGTTATCTTTGATTGTCACAATGGGAACCTTATAGGGTTGTTTAATTGAGTAATTAAAAACTTGTATCACTATGACATGAAGGGGGCGTTGTGCATGTACGAATGGGTGCAGTTGGAAAAATCATTATGCCCTCAAGATCTCTTGGGTAATTTTATCCACAAAATCCAAAAAAGCCAACTTTGTACCACAATTGAGAACTTGACTCCTCAACTGCACAGGTTGTTGACAATTAAAACTTGAATTCTTGATATGACCTAGCCTTGCCCTAAAAAATCTGACAATTTCTTTGCTTCCAAGTTATCCACCAAATAGCTAATGGAATCATCTTCCAAGCTCCAAGAGCCCGACTCTTCTTCAACCTTTTGTCCAAGCCACCAACAATCCTTGCACTAACTGATCCCCGTGGTTGCACTATTTAGACCTTCCTTTTAAGCATGTTTCTCCATGAGAATCATTCCGTTGGTGGCTGCCCAAGCAAAAAGTAAGCCTTGGTGGGAACCACAGACTTCTAGATGGCTTCAGTGGAAAATCAAAATTTTGAAATTAGATCCTTCATAAATCTTATTACAGTATCCCTAATAGTGACATGCATTCAAGTCACGAGGCCATGCAATCTTATCATAGTCGTTAGGCAATGGCAAGCAAAAGTAGGAGCCTAAGCATACTCTCTTCTTCCCAAGCATTAGGGCCTCTTAAAAATGTTATATTCTAGTGGCTCTTATCTCCATATTAAGACATGACTTATTGCATGGCTATGTTACTTAAGACTTGGCCATACCCAAGTGAAAGTTTTGGGTGTCTGACACACCTGTCATGTCGGATAGACAATCTTTGAGAATTTTTGTGCATTTTTGGTCTAAAATGACGGTTCGAGTGTCCATACCCATGTCCGAGTGTTGAGTATTCGACATGAGTACTTGAGGCAAAATAGAAAGTCCAAGTAACACAGTCGCACAGTGCCTTCTTTTAAATGTGCCATCTTAATTGGCAAGTTGATCCTTACATCAAATATCATGCCAAAACAAGACCCTCGACCCATTCTTGATCTCAAACTGGTCCAGGCATGCTATAATCGATTTCCAACAGCCCACCTCTATGAGCATAGAGACTTTTTTTTGCCCCACCAGCCAAAGTCATTGAGCCATATCTTGCATTAACCACATTTTCTAGAGAGCATCCATTGGCAAACCTCCAAAACCTAGGGAGCTTCATTAATCACTTGAAGCAACCTTATGCCTAGCCTTCCATCTTTCATGGAATGGCAAACATAATCTCTTTTAACCCAATAGCAATCACTGATAGTATCATTATTGGACCAAAAGAAGTCTCTCATGATTTATTCAATTGACCATTGCAATAGTAAACAAAGAAATGGAGATAAGAAGACTCCATAAAGTGCTTCCCAACAGCCCTAAATGAAGTGCCTAGAGGAAGACCAAGATAAGAAGGAAGATATTCAACTTCACAACCAAAGAATTGTGCTAGATGATGATGCTTTTGCTACCTCGCCAATGGGGATGAAAACTATTTTAGTTTTCTTAACTCTAAACCTATACATTGCTTAAAATAACAGTACAATAATTCTAAATAGCCAAAATTGTTCATTAGGTTTGTTAGGGTGGGGAGGAGGGGGGAGAAACAGAGGGCAAACTGTAAATGGGAAACCAACCAACCCTCAGATTGAGACTTACTAATAATGATATGAAATCCTGCGAAGACACCCACTTCAATTGCTTTAGTCACCTGAGTATCACCACCAGCATACTAAATAAACAAAGGGGACTATAGGTTACCTTGGTGCAATTAAATTGGAGAAAGATCCCTGTAGCTTCGCCATTGACCAGAAAACGAACATGATGAAAGCCTCCTCAATATTGAGCTTACAAAGAACTCTAGATTGATTAGATTTGACATTGTAGTTTACACACAGTCTGCCCACAACTTTCCTCAGCAGTGTGGTGAGGACTTTCTGTGCTGTCACTTGTCAGTCATGCTTAGAAAGAAAAATCAAAGATCATCTCTTCTTTGTGGATGTCACTCCTTTTACACTTCCTGACATGCACATAAATGTGCATGACCTTTATTTCCAAGTGGTGTTTCTTAGCTTCTCTTAGGGATGACACACACAAGATTAAGAGCAAAATATTTTATCTTGCAGCTTCTTGTCGATCGGGAATTTTGGTTGCAGTGGTTTCTTTGGATGATGTGTGTCTTGCTAAGCAATATCTTTATGTTTTAGATTGCTTTATTCTTCTTGGATTCCAATTAGCGTTATTGTTCTTGCTTTTTATGGTCTTTATAGACCATCTGGGAGCTATCGCTATCATTTTAGTTGACACATGTGAGATGTGTGTTTTGACTGGTGGATGAATTGACTATTTGCTTCGTTTTCGACAGTTGAGTTAATGATAGTTTGATAATCACAGAATTTAGAGGACGATGGAATTGTTGTTTTTCATATCTCAATGGCTTCTTTACTCATTTAGGAACTAAAATAGTTTTGTATATACAGATATGCTGACATGGTTGTGTCTTATATGCTATGTTCGTCCTTATTTAGTTGCTGCTTGTATTTTGACATTAGTTGTCCTTGGAGGGCGATTCATTGAATCATATCTAGCGTTCAAGTGATGAGACATTTGATTTTATTTAGTTTGTTATCTATGTATAGAGCAATGGGCCATAAGACTCCCAGTGTAGTGGCACTCTTACCACCTATGTCACTCTAACTCTTCATTTTACCTTGTTGTGCCCATGTCGGACCCGCGACACTTGGACAAGGGGATTTGACATTCAAATTACAATGAAAATCTAGAAATTTTGTTGAAATTAGCCGAGTCTGACTCTTGGACACGTATCCTTATCGGACACCCGTATCCGAGTCCAAGTAACATAGCTTACCACTTGTTTACTAATGCCACTTGGGTTCAAATCTATGGGACTTCCAATTTGTTTGTGTGGGAAATTAGGGGAGTGGCTAATAGGCCCTTGGGTGTGGATTGAATGTATTACCCCCCCTTCCCCTTGGGCCTTCTAGGCCTGACCGGCTATCGCTGGATAGAGGCCTAGCGCGGTGGCCTTGCTTAATTAGTATTAATTTTTTTAAAAGAAAATTTGGCACAACATTATTTGTTGGGTGATCTTTTTTCCCACAAATTGGCATATTTCAATCACTTGGAATATAGTTTGATTGATTGGTTGTCTTTAGACGCTCTATTTTTAGAGGCCTTTACATACCTGAAGTGCATGCTATGGCATCTCAACTGGTTTTTTGCATTCTTGCTTGTTAGTCTCAATTAGTTGATAACTATTAGATCCTCAAAAGCAGTTAGTGTGTTTCAGAACCTGTTGGTTTCCCAAATGTTACTTGAATTTCATTGCCCTTTTTGGTCCCCTAATTGTCTATTGACATTATTTATCTGTTCTTCAATCCAGTTTAGCATCAGCACATGAAACATATCTAGATTGGTATTCACTACATGCATGAAGAGGTGGTGGCTTTGGTTCAATCTGAGTACTACATGTAGAAATTTTGGCTTGATCATCCACGAGGCTGTTTTTTTAAAAGAAAAATTATTGTGGCAAAATTTGAGTGTTTATTGCCACCTTCTCTGACCTTAGGAGCGTGATCAGAGGACTGTGTCATGTGAAATTTGGTGTACCCGTGTTGGAGCTTTGGGTATTTTCTACAGGTACTTCAGGTGAATTGAAAAGGGTAAAGAGGTACAAATCTGCGGATTACGTAGGGCAAATGCCTTTGTTTGGACTGCAAATTTGGAGAGAATCAAGATTCATGACGCGTTGCAGTCTTGGTGGCCAAATAAAGTGTTATCACCTGAAATCTGCCGCATGTGCATGAGTGGAGAAAATGAGCCTCACCAGCCCCCCCGGGGGGGGTTGGAGATAATGTGATTATCTGCTGTATGGGTCTTCCGTGTGGTGAAGCAAACTGTTTGTGGTATTAGGTGAGCCGTAGATCTGCCTCCCTTCTTGTTAGGTACGCCTGTCATAATGACGGAATGGCGTAGGCCGTAGGGTGGGAAAAGGTGAAATTGGATCCTTGATGGTAGGCTTGCATGGGTAAGGTATCCAACATTTGGATCTCCTTATAACCTAGCTAGGTCTGGTTTTATTGGGTGTTGATCTAGTATGTTCTTTCCTAATTGTGGGATTTCTAGCTGGAAAAGAATGAACAAATTTTAGGTGCTGAAGTTCCGTGCATGATTTCTTATGGGACCTAGTTTTTTTTCTTGTTTGCTTGGGGATCATGTGGCTAACAGTTTATTAGATTGCAGCATAAACTGTTTAAATGTATTGTCACATGTAGTTTCTATAGGAATTCTAGTGCTCTAGCTGTGCTCTTCATTCTCATTATTAATATATTACCTTTTTTATCGGAAAGCTATGACTGATGACCATGTAGACACTATGTGCGCATGTTGATAGCGAGAATCCAACTCGAGGATTCCCATTCCACTTCAGTGGTGATACAATACTGAAGTCATCGTGCCGAGAGATGTCATTGGATTTTGGAAATCGAAAATTCTTATCCTATATATTTTCCCCTTACGATTAGTTGCAAGCACTTTATTTTCTTAATTCACAAGCATTAAAACATAATTTTATATACATAACTCAGGAATCATTTTTAGGTTGGCTTAGATTTTCTTGGTGTGAGTCCCAAAGCCTAAAGTAGGCACGTTCTGGATTCAGGTCTGATGTACCTTCCACAAATCCTCAAAGACTCGTTTGATTTGTATATTTGTCAGGTCATCCCACTAGAACTCCAGTCTTCAGCTCTTGTTATGCACTAGTTTCTATGATGTGTCCTTTACTATTTTGATTTATGATAAATTGCCTCTGTGATTTATGAGTACTGTGCTCTGCAAATTTCGGAGTTTCATTCTCTGCTAGTGTTTTTATAATTTGGCTCTTCAACGGACTAGCTGTTACTTTAAATGATGGTTTTCTGGAAATGTTCTCTTACCCTTCCGTAGTTGTTTTGCTTTTACCTATGTCATTAACCAGGACATATGGTCAAACATGGCTTGTTGTGATCTTTTGGTCCATTAGTGGGGTTGGTTCACTTCGTGCATTTGACAATTAGGTAGTGTGTGGTATTGTGGGAATATATTGATGGCAAGGTGTGAGTCAATAAAATTTCCATGTTTGGTACATAGGAACAGGAATAACTAAAATATTGTGGATTGGAATGGAAATAGGAGGCTTAAATTCCCACAAAATTGTTACTAGGGAAGAGTTGGGGATAGGAGGTGGAATTGGAATAATAGTAGAGAGACTAAATTGCCATTAATATAGAATCATATATTTGTTTTTAGGATATGTTTCTAAATTTGCTTTTTGTTTCCCAATTCTGACTCCCACGTACATACGAAACAGAAAGGTGGAAATCCAAAAACCAATTTCCATCCCCAAAATTGAATTCCCAATACCACTTATGATTTGTGAATTCCTTTTATAGACTACCCCATACCAACTCACCTTAGCATCTTTATTATAAGGTCACCTTTTTGGGGCAACTTGTGGTTGATGGCGCTATAATAGTCTTCTTGAATTGTAGATTGGACACATTGAGAAGACTCCTTCCTGTTTCTGGCGAAGAAGGGCTCCAGGAGCTCAGGACAATTGCTGTACGCTTTGAAGAGAAGATATATAGTGTAGCTACAAGTCAGGTCTCTGAGTCATTTGATTATATCTAGATGTTGCATTCTCCATTTCTTTTGTGTTAATCATCCTTTTATTGATGTTTCACACTTTTGTTGACTCTTATTGAACTTAATTTTAGTCTGACTATCTGAGGAAGATATCCTTGAAGATGCTCACAATGGAGTCGAAATCTCAGACCTCCTCAGGATCCAGGTACTCAACAATGGCTGGACTTGTGGATTTGACAACATTGCTATTACATTATGTATACACCCCCCCCCCTTTCTCATTTGAGCTGACAATTATGCCTCATTTTCTTTCTCGCTAGATCAGCAGATAGAAAATAATACGTTCCATATACTGGGACAAATCAATGAATTATTTGTATTTTGTTGCAATATTTATTGCCTGTATTCTCTAGTATCATTCTATTAAGTTTCTTACTTGCATAGTTAGTTTAATCGTTCACTGCAAACTGCTCCATGGTGAAATAGATTGACCTTTAGGTATTGTTGAGGTGGTTTCGAGCTATAAGAGTGTTATCCTGAGTTGGCACGATGCAATAGTTCCATGATGTTGTATAAAGTACGATAATAAATCGTGGATTGATGTTACCACTAACACAATTGGGAATATATTGAGCTTGCGAATGCTTTGAACTAAATAAGGGAATTTGACCCCATTCATACAAATAAATCATGATGACATAAATAAATACCCGAAACAATTAATCAGCGTCATGCTGGAGAAATACGTCTTTGTATTCCAAGTATATAGATGCACATACAAAGAATTTAATGTCAAAGATAACAATATACCTTTTTTTCTGATTTGATGTTTGAATCCAGTGATGCATCTCTCGTCTACATTGACGAACATATTAGGCCGTCCATATGTCACCAAGGAACTCATATGTAGGGAATTTGAACCTTTGTGTGGTGTCTCTCATAAAAAGATTTGTTCATGATAATATATATAGAGAAAATTGCAACAGCTTACTTTAAAATTTTATTAGAACTAAAGTAATTTTGATGTGCTGTACTTGAATTTTTAATGAGCAAGAATATCACTCATTTTGCTGAAATGATAAATTTAACTGAGCCTTTGCAACACACAGGCGAGAGAATAGTGATATTATCGGATATGTCAAATATATTTGAGAATTTGTTGAAAGTTTAAAATTCCCTTATAGATGTTGAGTCTTTCTCCTGTATTTGAGAGATCTGCTAAAAAGTTCAAAAATCTGGTAGAGTGTTACCATGTATGATTTGAGATTAGATAAAAGATAACAAGGGCACGGCCTTGAAATGAGTTGGACTTGGTTGGAATCGGTCATTGACTTGTACATTATAATTGATAGTTGTTTGGCTAGGATGGGCAACAACCGTCTCTTTATTTAGGAGTTCTGACAGAGTTTTTGTGTGTTTCGTCTTATTTAGCTCATTGGCAATCAAACTATTATTTCTCATAATGATTTTAGCTTTTCAAAAGGTCATACTCCACTGCATATAATTTTTCCTCCTGCGTTAAAGCAGAAGGCAGTGAAACATTTTCTGTGTTATGACTATTTTGAACTATTAGTGTGGTTTGGTTTATGTACTGGAGAGTGCAGGCATGGCGTGCATCACAGGTTGATTTTGTTTTCCGACAATCCTACTAAGAATGGCTGATATAGCTACACGATTCTATGTTATTGCAGCAAAGAGACATGATAATTAAGACGAAGATGAAAGGAAAAGAAGAGATATAGTGAATAAGCTCTCCTTTTAATGTTTTATTTTGTTGGATAGCATTTGGAGTGAGATAATTCACCTCATTGCAAAGTAAAACTTCGTTATAGATATTTCCTGCAAGTCTGACTTTTGTGATAGTTACGTGGAATTTTCGACTTTTCGTAGTTTATTGTATAAGCGATTTTAAATGGGTCAAGGTAAGGTTGTTTGGCAATTGGTTACCTATTCCATTGATGACAGTTTTGGTTAGCAATCTGTTAGCTTTCTAAGTGGTTCAGGCCTTTCGGTTATGACAAATATGTGTTTTGTTCTAGGTTGTTATTGCTATCTGATGATTGTTCTAGGTTGTTGGTGAGCAGCTTCCCTCTTGGGGCCTGGGGGTGGGACAGCCCGGGGGGGGTGCAACCAAGTTATCGCTTGTTTCGACCTCTTTTTGGCTGGTTGCTTCTGTCATCTTTATAGGATGTAAAGTCTCGTTGAAAGTGGCTGCGTTATGTGGGGAGAACTGACACGCTAACCATGTCGTTATGGTGGTTCCTGCGGACCAAATCTTTCGTCTTGTAGTGCTTTATTTGCAGATGTCGACAACGGACCTGAATGTGATAATTTGCATCAAAAGACCCAAAATCCAACCCTCTTTATGCCTCAGGGATTCTAGTTGCAAACCCAAGCTGAACTCAACTGACCATAGGCTGCTTGGCCATAGTGACTGCAGTCAACTTGATTTTGGCCTAAGGCAATGATGTTTATATAAATGTCACCCGCTTGACTTATCGTCGGGTAGACCTGCTATTGACCTGAAGTGATATCCCAGTCAACCAAACCTGAAGCCTTGTATACCTTAAGTGCCCAAATCTAAACCAACCTTTCTTAGTTGATTCAACCCCAAAATGGCGTAGACGCACTTATTTTGAGGCTGATTCAAACTGACCTGTACCAGATGAACCATTTGCCATGTCTATGGGCTTGTGTCTTTACTGTTCTACAGCCGGGTGGCATATGTTGGTTGGGAAAGATGCTCTGGTCCGTTACCTTGTTATCTAGGAAAGGACAACCGGTACTGAATCACTCAACTCAAGCAACACGCTTTGTGGATTTCTTTTTGCTGCTAATGTTTATGGGACTTGTCCTATCGTACGGATAATTTAAGTTAGCCTTGTTGCTGTTTGCAGAGCCAACTCAGATGATATCTGTTGACGTTAGTTGTCTGACCATCACCAAGGAAAGCAGGGATACATGGAGTGAGCTTCGACCTGATTACAGGATTGCTCGATAAGATGAGAACATTACATTGCTGAACTTTGAGTTTTCTACTTTTCTTCAAACCCACAGGGATGCATACTGAGTTGTGACGTATGTATATAATTAGGTTGATGGACTTTCGTTCACTGCCGAAGTTTAAATGCAGGGTGATAAAAAAACATGAGATTGACAATAATTGNNATTTCCATCTGTTAATGGAGATGTCATGAAGATATTCCCCTCTTTGGTAGCTATAAAGTATTGTTGATGTATTTGTGTTACTTTGTTTAGTGCATTCGCTTTGTTAGCATGCTTTTGGATCATCAAATTAATAGAGTATTTATTAACGAGGGTTCACTAGTTTTGTTGATAGAGTAGTTATGATATTAGACATTTGGGTCAAATTCTACGAACATTTGCCGTTCCTGCTCTTCCAACGTTTCCAAAATCCTTGTGGAAAGTGTGATGGCGGTTCTTTATCCGTTTTTTAAGAAAAATATGTGTTTTTTTTTTCTTTTAGTTTTTTAGATAGAAAAAGGAAAGAATCTGTCAAAAACTTAGCCATATGCTACTTATAAGGCATGTTGAACGTAAAAAAGTACAAATAATTTCAAAATACAATTTCCATTCCAAAAGAAAGAGAACCACTTTTACATATATTTGTCTTCTCGTGCGCCACAATTGCTCATCTTTTGGGAAGAGATGTTTTCTTAACATAAGAGAATACACTTGAAGTGTTGAATTTTATTGAAGAGTCGTTTTACTTTTATGTAGTGTCCTATCCTATGAAAAATATGGACAATGTTAAAGTTCTCATAATGAGACGGCTCTCCATTGGCTCTTCATGGCCGATGTAGTAATAGCTGGATCTTTGATAGAGACCCTCGCGGTAGCAGTGTACTTGGACAATTAAATTAAATGTGGACAATAAGTAAGAATGTTATTCTTTTCTTTTTTATTTTTCAGCAATCAAGCTTTGTACGAAGAGATCGTAGGGAGAAGGGGGGTAGGACAATTGTTACTTGCTAGGCTTGTTATACTCAAATCAGTTTTTCTCAGTCGGGATAAAATTATATATATGAAAATTACTTTCCGACGTCTCAAATAATTGTTGCAGCAATTATTTTTAGTAGCAATTAGTTTTGGAATATAATCTTCACATGCCAAAAAGACTCCAATAAGGGATAAAATCTATAGTAATTTCCTTCCTCCGTACACAAGTATTCTTGTGCACTTTATTGATTTAAACTTTAGTTAAGTTGTTAACTTAATAAATCAAATAAGAGTAGCATTGACATAGAGAGAGATAGCTGGGAGGGGGAAGAGAAATTTATGTCAAATTAATCGTCTACTGTGTATATGTTAAGTTACGACGTTCAAAATAAGGAGCTTCAATTAGAGTAAATACCTCAATTTTATTTGTGGGATGGAGACTTGTTATAGTGTGTGCATACACATATATTCGTACATGTGTGTTTGTATGTGCGTGTGTATATATATATATATATGTTTCTACACATATATGTTCTTGGATCCTCCATTTCACTGGAGTCGAGCTACTGTTGGCCCAATAAGGGGTAGA
>NCQT01063295.1:32195-49132 GCA_002740465.1 Stenocereus thurberi
TTCATGGCATGGAAATACAGTTTTAATTGAATATTTTGTAGCAAAATAGTCAAATAAAACTGTTTAATTAAGATAACCCCAGAATAAAAATAGAGAAGAAAAAAAAAATAGCTGTCATTAATTTTTACTCTTCAGTGGTGGGGCTTAAATGTGTTTTTCTAGCCATTAACCACCATAAAAATCAACCCAAAATTTCTCTACTCTTCACTTTAATTTTTAATAAGACATCTAATCTCCCACATCGAAGGCCAATCATAAGCAATAATTCCCGAAAGATAGGCCTTCAACCACTAATACTCAAGACATAGCCATTTTTCAGTGATATATTACACCCCTCAGCTTCGAAATGTCACTGTAAGCCTCTACTCAAATGATCATCAGAGCCAACAGACAATAACAAACAATCATCTAATTAACCAAAACATCCAACGGATCCCTGCTCTTCCTTTTATAAATGATGATCAAATTGCTGACCTTGTTCACAAGTTGTAGCAACTTATTTATGAAATGATGATCACAATCGAGGCAATCAAGAGGTGTTTCAGGGATGAATGATGATCAAATTGCTGACTTTGTTCACAAGTTACAACAACTAGTTCCTAAAAAGTGTAGCAGGAGAGGCTCTGACAAGGTATACATAAACCTATGTGTACATTCAATTATCATTCCTTCATTCACTCATGCGTGCCATGATTAGCCTTTCTCTCATGGCATTAATAGTCTTATACCATGCAGCATGATGAACTGAAACACTATAATGTGATGTGTAGCATAAACACATAATGCATTGTAGCCCAAAGACATCATCTAATTAAGCAAAAAGTATAGAGAATAAAATGAGTTTCATAAATCAAATTTTCTAATTAACCAAAAAGTATGGAGAAGTGGAGAGGGATACCTAGGCATCATCATAAAAAAGTATAAAGAAAAATACCAAGTGCCTCTATATTCGGATGACACTCGAGCCCTTCCTTATAAAGAAAATACATTGTAGGAGCTCAAACTTAACTGAAACTTGCAATAGTTTCAAGCTTTTTGTGAACCAGAATCTGGGGAATTGTTTTATCAGACCGAATAAGTTAGGGCAGATGGAATATACCTGGGTGGAGTGTAGGGATTGATCTAGTCCTCATCACTTCTCTTACAGGTGCATCTAGTTGGGCATGCATTCTTTCATCTGATACGCATAATCAAATACTATGAAAATAGTTTATTTCAATTAAAATGTCATGGAATAAGAAATGGATGATAGCAACAAACTCAGCAAATAAAATCAAGTTACAACCACAGCAAATTATGAGGTTTTTTGGGGCTCTAACAGACTTAGTGAAGCATTTCACTAAACAAAATTTATATCAAGGAAGGTGAACATACCAGAGGCTATTGCTTTTTGACCAACGGATGTTTTTCTCAAAATTACCTATCTTTCCAATGTAGGTCTATGCATACATCATCCAATTTAGCATCCACTCTTTCATCTTCATTTTGTATATAGTCCTCCTCTTCTTCCATAATCAGTTCTCTTTTCCTTATATGTTCGTTGCTTTTTCTAAAAGGTAATTCGAGTTCTTAAACTACCCTATTATTTTTTTTAATATTCCTATCACTTTAGTTTTCATATTCTATCATGCTCTGACAAACAATATGACTTGAATAATTTAGATTTTTTTTACCCTAGCCATATTTTTTAGACTATCCAGCATGATATACATGATGGACCTACAATCGAGGAAAAAACATATGTTAGAATGTATATGGAGAAATAAAGGCTCCAAATATATTTCATAGAAAGTGCAAATGAGTAAGACCACTTACCAAGGTTTTTTTCATTACAAAATATGTGAAATAACTTAATCTCAAGAAGCATATAAGTAAAGACATACCAAAAATTGAATCAAACATCCAAGTCGCTAATACACATGCTTTGCATTTTTGGTAAAAGGAATCAAATGGCATAAAACAATGATGTAATTTTAGCAAATGACAACTTTAATGCTAATCGTCAATTTCATATGCAAACAACGATATGTCCTCTTCTCCACTTAACCCAGATTCACTGTTGTCATCAACAACTTGTATTTTGCCTTTCTTTTTATAATGTTGCAACTGTTGTGGGCCACAAGATTAGCATTCACATCTAGTTCTAAATCATTCCTAACCAAAGATATTGCACCATGATTAGACATAGGGACATATGCTTCTTCATTAGTCTCATCGTCAGTAGCTGAAAATGATTATGCTCCCTCATCTTCATCATCAGAAGGTATACCATAGAAATTGTGAGGATTAGTTTTCACCGCCACCTGTCAATTCTAATGTAAATGATCCTTCATATAGTACACTTGTTCAACTTGAAAAGCTAAGACACATGGCTCATTTGTTTTTAGAAAGCATTTCATGTTCATTGTAGTTATGCCACATGTTTCTCTTTTGATTCCCACATTTTTAGAGAACACATCACACCATTCACAGTCAAAGAGAATAACTTTATGGTTGCCACCATAATCTAGTTCTATAATCTCCTTTAGAGCAACAAAGTATTCTTTTTCTCCACTGTGCACGTCACCTTTCACCAGAACACCACAATTTTGTGTGCTAAGATTTTTAACCCCTGCTTTTGTGTGAAATGTATAACCATTTACAACATATCCATCAAAGCAAGTCACTCTCTTGATAGGGCATTGTGCTAAAATTAAGAGCTCATGACTTGCTTTCTCATCACGTTCATTCCATAATTGGGTAACCTAGACCAACAAATAAGATGCATCAGTACCCATGTAGCATTGTTTGCTCCAATGAAGCAAGTAACATGACCATGTATCTTTACTACAAACCGAGAAAGCAAGACGTCCTTTTACACTCCATCTAGATAAATTTCTATATGCAGGAAAATCATTAATTGTCCACATCAAAGCTGCACGCAAATTAAAATATTCAGCTTTAAGCGCATCATATGTATTTACACCATTCCACAAAGTCTTCAGTTCATCAATTAACAATTGTAAATATACATCAATATTAGTTCTGGTAGCAGCTTTACCAGAGATGATTATGTTTAAAAATGTATATGGCTTTTTCATACACATGCAAGGTAGTAAATTATAAGGAACCAAAAATACAGGCCAAATGCTATAGGTTGAATTTATGTTTGTGTATGGAGTAAACCCATCACTACATAAACCCAACCTCCCATTACGCGAATCTTTTGCAAAATCAGAATAGGATGCATCATATGACTTACAAGCCTATGCATCTACAAATGCCTTAATATCCCATCATCTCAGCGCTTATCCTTATGCCACCGCATGTGAGAAGCTATTTTAGCCAACATAAATAGCCTTTGGAATCTTGGTACCAAAGGAAAATAGCATAATATCTTATAAGGAATGTTTTTCCTCTGTCCTTTTTTATCACTTTCATCATCACTATCATCATCCTCTTCTCTCTTATCCTTCCACCATGGATGAGAACATTTAGGACATTTGTTTGCATGCTGATGCTCCTTTCAATAAAGTATACAATCATTCTTACAAGCATCAATTTTCACTTAACGCAAGCTAAGGTCACAGGTATACTTTTTTGCTTCATAAGCATTCTTTGGAAATGTATCGTCAAAATCAAATGCTTTCTTTAAAAGTCGCCATATGATCATAAATGGAAAAGAAAGGGATGGTACTTGATTCAAACATCTCACAACACAATGCATCACCCCAACTATAAAAATGGATTCCAACATATCATTAGAGTAACTATACATTAAGGTAATAAAAGAAGGGAAACGCATATCACAGAAGTTTTAACACTAAGGTAATACCCAACACCACAAGAACGCGGCCCTTTAGATAAGATTTTTTTCATATCTAATGTGGAAAATTCGTATCTAAATAGCAACAACTACATACTAGAAATGAAATCTCTTTTGTTTCAAAACCCACCATCACAGATTGAAAATAAAATACGGATTTTTGGTTCATTTCTATTTGATACAAACTTTAGAAACGAACAGAGATTTAGTATCAAATTGAAACGAATTTAATTTATTTCATATCTAATGTTGAAAGTTTCATATCAATTTGAAATGACTTTAGAAACTAAAACTATGTTCTGTATCTGAATCTTATCTACTGCTTTCTAGTATGTTAAGTCAATACTCATTTCAGTTGCATCAAAATGATTTTCTAAGGCATTTAGGCCATAACATGGGTTAAAACATAGGAATATCGCTAGGGGAATTTATACCAAAAACACAAACTATAACATGCTAAACTTGAGGTGAGCAATAGTTCAGTTGACTAATGCATGTAAAGGTTGTGGTCCTAACAAGCAACCAAAATGAAAATGATGATAAAAGTATGTGTTTGTGTAAGGTAAGAAGACGCAGCCAAGTCGATTTATGTTCATGTTAAGGCAATGAACTTTCTTTTAACACTAGGTAAGGACATGTTAATGCTTTTTTTTCCTATCTCTATTAGATGAAATGACCAGCCATTCTCTTACATACTATAGGGGGCTCCTTCTATGTACTTTACTTGTGAGTATAATCCACGAAATGCATATTCTAGAAAATTAAAGAGAGAGATCTAGATAGGGAAAGAGAGCGAGAAGAGAGGGGGAGAGAGAGAGAGAGAGATACAAATGAAGTAGGTGATCAAGGCTTGGAAATAGAGCGTTGAACTTGATAGGGTTTAGATCTAAAATGGTAGGATGAATGTCATGTGTTAGCACAGAGTCCTCGAACCTTTTTTCTAATAATTTGCTAGCCGATACCTTGACATGCCCTCTCATGGCTTGTGGTTTCCTGATCTTTTTTTTTTTTTGGGTCTCCCCTATAGAGGAAATACAATTTTTGTCAAAGCCTCCTAGAGATCCTTTGTGTTCGTAGTAGCTAATATCTTAACCTTCCCCTCTAAGTTGGCAACATGTGGTTCAAGAGTGTCATTGACCCTGATTAGTATGCTAACTTTAGTTTTCATTTTGATAGATATAATAGAAAATCATGAGATGTCATGTTAGAGGAAAAGCTATTAGGGTATCAGTAGATTCAATTCCAGTAGGAATCCTAATTCTGAAGACTTTCCCATAGAGCTTGATCCCTTCACCTTATCTCCTATATTGTCTGGATGAATGTACTAGCTATTAACCTGCTCACACTTTAAGTTTCTTATAGGAGTCTAATTAATGACGTTCATAGTGTCTCTAACATATTCTTCTTTAGTTAGAGGCACATTAAAGTGTTTGAAGATGAGACTACAAAGATTTAAGTAAGGCAAAATTGGTGGCTTTTTACTGGAGTTTGTAGTTGTGCTTACCATGCAGGAAACTATTACTATAGACACATATTGTCATAGGGTTCATATATTAGGTTGAAGAGGGATAGGATATGATCATGTGGGTTCTCTGTTAAAAACATATAGGTAGTAGGGTTCTCACAATAATGTAAATGTTGGTATTAGAAGGTCCTCTTTTCTCCTTATTAACTCTAACTAAACTCTATCTTTGAAAGCTAACAGAGATTTGACTACTTCTGCCTATTTATCCTGAATAATTCCCTAAATTCATCAGTTGTAGTCTTGATTTCACTCCTTTTACCAATGATAAATGATATACCATATGTTTAGTCTTTTCCTTCTTTAAATTTACATAGAATAGTGTCACAAAATCTGCGTATTCTTCATTCTCATGTTGAAACAAAGTATCACAACCAAAAGATTCTAATTTCTTAAAAGTTAAAGCCACCATTCTTTAAACATTCAATGCAATGTTCTCATGGGGTACAGAGAGAACTCAACACAATGTTGCATTCATCAACTAAAAGTTCTATGGAAAAAATAAGCTATCTAGAGACAGAATACAAAACAGAATGACAAAAAATGGTGTGAAAACAATGGACTTTTCGGATAGAAATGGTGGGAGTTTTTGCAACATGAGTATCCCAAAATATGGATGTTCCTTGAACCAAAGAGAGTCCCCATCCTTTCAAATAGTTACAGCAATTGAGCTAAGTTTTCAAAAATGAAAACAAGATAACAGCTTATATATATTATGAAGAACCCACCAAAGGAAAGCAATATAGAGAATGATGCAGTAATAAATTGTACATTATTCAAGGAGGAAACACAATTACACACATACTACGGATACACAACGACAATAAAACTCTATTATCACCAGAATTCGAAGATCAAAACAAACCATTATTCATACGCAAGAAACAAAACCCAAAGTGACAATGGCAGAGATGATTTTGTTGGCAGCACTATGCACTCTATCATTTTCCTAGGTGTTCATATCAAAGATCTATTATGGGGTTAGATATTTATTTTTCATACAAGGGGTTAATGGGTTAGAATGGGCATATTTAATGTAAGCAGGACATTAGAAAAGTTGCAGTCTTTTTAATCCATATGGATTTTGTTTGTCTATATGAAAGCTGAGAGATATAATCATCTGCAATTAAAACAAAACTACAAATCAAGAACCTGATTTAGTTTGTCAAAATTAATTAAATAAATAAACTAACACATGCATGAAAGCCCACTCTAAATAGTCTAGCATAGGCAATCACCAACTTAGATTGAATCAGCCTCAAAATTTCCTAATTAATATTGCTTGGATTTTCATGACAAAATTGTTGGACCAACTGACATTAGGAGCTAGTACCAAACATAACCTAAACCTCCTTATTTGGAACAGAAGAATTCTAGTCTGAACTACTCCACTGACCTCAACCATTACTTTACAGTTTTCTCAAACACCATTACTCAACCTGGAAAAGAAGTCACTTGAACATATTGACAACATTATTATCTTTTTTCTGAACATCACTTAACAGTTTGCTCATAAACCATATCCAAAAGCAAAGAAACTCAACCTACATTGGTTCAAGCAGTTTTGCTTTTTGTGTGACTTATTTGCCGTCTTTTCTTGAACCAAGAAAATCCAACCAAATTATGAACCAATCTAAAACCCATTGATCCAAACATGAACTTGCCCGCAGTCAAATTAGCAACTTGAGCAATTTAACAAAAGTTCAGCACATGAGAGCAATGAGAGGGCAATTTAACAATTTGAGTCAATTTAACATAAAAGTCCAAACCCTTACAGTGTCAAATAAGCAAAGCCATCCAGTCTTAGTTGCTGGATACCAGAAATTACTGGAGATGCTATTCCTAGCTTCTGATGGTGACCAGAAGTAAAACCATATGTTTCAGAGAAAGAGGGGAGAATAACGAAAATTGAAAGGAAGAAAGATAGAGAAACCAAAGGTGATGGAATGTGTGAATTTCACTTTCACATAACCAAGTAGTAGATGGGAAGAAACACAAATTTGTTGCAACCAACATCTCACCAACACAGATTACTTAGGCAAACAGGACTCCCAAAACCAGTAAGATGCCCGAAACAAACTGAAATTTGGTTTATTGCTACAATTAGGGTTTATGCGAATTTGAGGAAAAGAGATAAAAGGGCATACCTACTGTCACAATTACAGGACCAATTCAACCCTTCAGTCTACTAATCAATCTCACGTCACTCTAAGAAGGAGGAAGGATAGATGATTCCGACGTTCAATTGTAAAACAATTGAAGAAACAATCGAGTTCTAGATCGAATGCTCAATTGGAAGAAAGGACAGAAGAATCAAAGCTTCAATTAATCTCGCGTTGCTCTGAGAAGAAGAAAGAACAGCGGAAGATCGCACGCTCAACTAGAAGCTAAGAAGAATTGAAGGAGGAAGAGATGATTGAATGTCTAGAGACGCATTGGGATGAATTGAAAGAGGAGAGATGGTCAAATGTCCAGAGAATGAATTCCTAATATACGCGTGACTTAACAATTAGACCAGAAAAAAAGAAACAAAAACTTTATACTAAAATCAGNAAAAATAAAGGAGGGATTCAGCAAAACCCCCCAAAAAAAGTCCTGCCAATTAAACGAAAGAAATTACATGTTTTTGTGGCAGCCATAAAAAATTGCCACTATTGTCTTTTATTTTGTAGTAATATTTATTTTGCAACAAATTTTTTAAGATTTTTATATTATTGTAGCAATTTAAAATTTACCACTAAAAATTTGCTACCAAAAACTACTTTTCTTGTAGTGCATTGTTCATGAGTTCTTACATTAGAGGGATGGAGATATTTATAGCACCAGTCATGTCTAGGATAGGTTCTTCAACCTCAAAAAGCCAATACATAACTTATCCCTTAGTAGTAATTACAGTAAGCGATGTCATCCGAACTCTTGGATCATGTATTCATTAGGTGTCTAGGGTGGGCCCAATAGACTTAATAAGACCTTGCTAGTATAGTAGTCTGAATTTTTCTCTTAACTTCGTGCCTAGGGTTGTCAAGATTATAGCCAAAGGCTTATCGCTATTAGTGTCCAAGTTGTTGTTTCCCTAGATTTTGACCTTGTATACTTGACTCATATAAGCTCATGTATGAGGTATTGTATCTCCCTTACTTGGTGCTTGATGTGAGTAGTGATGCTAGCAATCACATGGAGCATCTGATTATTATTATTTGCGATTTTACTAGTGTTTAATTGTCCTAATCTACATGACGGGTGATGATCAGAAAAGAGGGCGAGTGAACATGAAGCTCTAGTTTGGGAATTAGATAGGATTCCCATTTGGATAGCAGGCTTCAATATGAAGGGGGTAGAAGCTAAGGACATGAGCTAAGCCAAGGTTGGAGACTCAAGTTAAGGGATCGACCTAGATGGAAACCTAAGGTAAGGCTGATAGGCCAAGGTTAACGGGAGGATGAATACCCAAGGATTAGGTGAGGCTAAGGCTTGTGCAAGGCTAAAGTGAGGTCAAGGGTCAAGGACGGAGATGGAGCTCCAAGGAGTATAGTGGTGATGACTTAGGTTTAGGACTAAGGGTAAAGACTGGAATAGTGTGGTTCTTGTTTAATTTCTATGAGTAAAGAATGGAGCTCCTTAGTTAAGATGTAAGATAGGTACGATCAGATGGTAAGCTGGGCTTGACTTTGTGCAGGAGATGTAAGTCTATTGTGCTAAATTTAGGCTAGACCATGCTTGATAGGCTATGTTAACATGTGTGAGGAGCCATCCTATATCTACTGAGATGAATCCAATAGGGCTCATCCTAACGAGGCNAAGATAGAAAGGGTCATACCATGGCTGATAGATTGTCTAGTATTGGGTCAACATTTATATGGAAAGGCGTATGCAAGATGGACCATGGACTATAGTAGGTAAGATGTGTGATCTTATATGTTGTGAATACATTGATTATAGGCTAAGCTGGATATATGGAGAATGATGGACTATTCTCCATAGACCTATCAATTTGTTTTAGATAGGCTAGGATGTAAGCTTGGGTGAGCCATGATGTATGCACGATGGGCTAACCTAGTCATACACAATAGATATATGACAGGCTATCCTAATGATGCATCGTGTTTCTGTATTGGTCTCTTTTTTTATGTGAGACTATATGCACTTGTTCGACTATTGGCAAAGTGTCCTAGATTGTCTAATATGTAACATGGATGTTTGACGAGATGTGAGATATTATAATCATGTGCATGAACCCCTTTGCTAGCAAGCAACATTAGACCATAATTATTCATAAAGCATACAAGTATATACGAATGAGGCCTAAGCCTGGGCAAAGCCTCTAATGGTCATGGGTTCAATTTGGCTTAGGGATTTCGTGTTAGATGGCTTGTGATCAGTAAGGTGGTCATTCTCCTTAGGGTGGAACAGGTTAGATGTTGCTCAATTTCTCTAAAATGATTTTTAAAAAAAAAGCGTATCAAAAGGAATGACCTTGAAGGCGAGGTCCATCCGACAATTTGCGACGGACAATATATTAAGGGGTTCTTAGGCTAGAAGAGGAAGGTTCAAACTTAATGCACCATGAGAGGGCCAAGGCTTTTCTAAACATTAGCTAACTTACTAATGCAAGATGCCTAATGTTTGAATTTTGAAGGTTTAAGTCTATCTTTTTGTCGCTTTCAAGTCTTCCCCTCTTAAAATCCCTAGTAAAATTAGCACTAAAAACTTTGTAACCTGGGGGCCCAATAGAAATCACTGTGACTTTTTTTGTAGGTTTTGACTATACCAGGAAAGTAAAGTTGCTATATATTTTAGAAAATCAATTTAATTTAAGAAGATATTTTAGAAGTCCCCATAATCCATGAATAACGATTTACTTGACTCCAAAATCTACTAACCAAGGGCATGGGTCCGAGGGCGTACGTGCAACTGATAGTTAGGAGAACCATACCACTAATACCATATGTTCTAAAATGGGCTCTACTAAGGACAATACAACAATAACTAACAAAATCCCAAATTACATGCAATTATCATAACTCATGCAATTTTTACCTTTCTTTAGTAATGCATCTAACTCATGCATTTGTGTGATCACTTATTTAGGAATACTAGTTTACTAACAACATAGAAATTAAAAGAAAGTAAATGGGAGAGAATGATTTTTGTGACCACTTTTATTAATTATATAGTTTTACAAATTAATATATATAAAAAAAATCAAGGAGGGTTACACAAATGTATGATAATGATATTAAGATTAAAAAACGATGTAGAGAAAGCTACTAAACCATCAAGTTCAAGGTCAAAAGTCTTCAAATAAGAAGTTAGGGTCGGCAAATAAGGATCTTAATTGGAACTGGGCAGTTAAAGGCTCTAAAATGACATAGGATTGAGAACAAAGAATAAAAAGCAAAGAGAGCTCTAATATAAATGGAATCCTTCCACCATTTTGAGCGGCTAAATACCACTTAAACCTCTATAGTCTAATTCATAAGGGCTAATATAAAGTTTCAATTCTAAAACACCATAAAAAATGTGATAAAGCTTTAAGAGAAATTAGGACTATCTAAAGGCTCACATAAGAATAATGGTTGATTTCTCAAGCAAAGAACCAGTGTATAGTAAAAAAACAACCTTAGCAACTACAGCTTAGGTAAATTCCCAAGCAAAGAATAATAAAAAAGATAAGCAAGAAAATTTCATGGCCAATAGGTGTGAGAAAATATTTTATTGCTTATACCCAATGAAAATTCTCCAACAAATCAGCATATTCAAACCAAAAAGCAAATAGTACAAATAAAATCAATCTTCCTTGCCCTTATCTGCTGGAATTTATTTGCATCTTAGCTACTACAAGGAAGCTTTTTTAAAGCTTCCATTTGTGGAATATTCCAAGAACTCTAATGGAGAATCTTATCTTCACATGTCTTACTTCCCTAGATAGGTTTGGCTTCCTTGAACCCAGGATTCATTCTACTCTCTAAGGCTAGGTAGTTCAGGTCTATATGCTAAAATTTGCCTTATTTGCTGAGTTTCTCTCTCATTATTTCGAGTTATCAAAAGTCATTCAAAAGGTAGGAATCTAGAATCATAGAGCTTTCAAAGCAACATAAAACTCAACTCACAATTGACACAAGTTCCTTGAAAAAAACTGGACAGCTTCTTCAAAAGCTTTATTGATATAATTCACTCTAGTAAGCAAAATATGATCCAAAATAACTTCATTACTTTAAAATGGACTTATCAATGACTCAAACACATGAAGTTTTATCCAAGCTAACTTTAAAAGACCTAGTCTCTAGCTCACTAAACTTCGGGAAAGTGTTCTTCATGATGTGATGTTGGCTAATCATGAACATGACATGGATTCCCCACACCCCTACAAGACCATGACACATATGCTTCAAAAAAAATCGAACTAAAAAACATAAATAAAACTAATTTATTATCTTATTTTAGTCCTCAGGAGACATCTCAATCTAGTTTGTCAAAGCTAGTGCTTGAGGCTCCTTCATACTCCAACTCAACTATATGGTTGGTTCAAGATTAGTCCCATAATGTTTATTTGAAAAGGGGAAGAAAGAATTTTTTGCAATTTTTGAGAGTTTATTTTAGAAGAATTTTGTTAATAAAATTGATTAAAAACCTCATATAATCTAGTACACGTGGTAATTAAAAACCTAGTGATATACTAAAACATGTTACACTTAGATGAGTGCAAGAAAACAAGTCCCAACGGTAATATTGTTCGCCTAGACAAGCCAGTTTAACTGAGTCAAATTGTTTGAACTTTATATTTCTTATCCAAGCTCCAATGTTGATTATATTTTTTTTACGGAAGGCTTACTAGATCTAGTTTTAATGGATAATGTTTCATGACATTTGGTAGGAAGTTATGGGTCTAAGAGTGAAAAGATGTGGATATCTGCACACTTCTCACTTGATATTGCATATCTTTTTCTTTTACTTATCGGATTTGATATAATGTACTGCCAAAAAGATATTTTTAACAAGAATATGAGAGTTTAGACCTAGTTATCCCTTGACGCTTAAGTTGGGTCTGAGATTAGGTATGGATGACCGTCATTTATCGAATTTTCATCAAGCTCAGCTTGGGCCTTGCAAATCTTTTAGAATATTTCAAGTATTTTCATTAAAAAAAATTTATTTTGAAAACCATTATTAGGGACTAGAGCCTTTAGGAAATCTAAAGTAAGTTTCTTCATCACCAATGATGTCATCAACTGAACTGTCAATACATGTAGCATGTCATATGTGTCTAGTCTATAATCTGATGACACATTTCGATCCATATAAGGATAGACATATTGGAGTTTAGCTTATTCTTTGAATTTTTTTCGTGTTTCTATTTTATGTAAGACATTGATGTATAGTTCTCCTTCTTACAAGTATCATGGAAGCAACAAGTGGCTATAGTCTTATGTGCATGTGATGAAGTAACATCTTAAAGCTCGTAGTGGTGTCTGCCAATTGATTATGGTTTTGCTAAACCTTTAAAAAATGTCAATAGATGTGCACATGCTTTATGTTAAGAATGTATGACGTTATCCAATAGTTAGACTATATTTGGGTATCATAATGATTGTGTAACTAACATAAATGTGACTTGGACTGAGATGTAAGTTAAGTCTCCTAGTTATTATGATTTCCAATTGATTAAGGAAAATCCTTACTTCCACTCTTAGCTGTGAACATAGCCTTGTTCAACTTTGGACGGCATGCTTTCAATCATTAGTCTTTCATTTTCTTTCTCATTAATCATGGTTAAGTAGGACTAATCAAGTGGTTAGTGATTAGGGACTTTATAGTATGAGAGAAAATTTCAAAGACGGAAAAATTCTGATCAACACCAGAATAAATTTCTTTCATTGATTTCATCTATTCTTCAAGATAGCTTTCATGGCACTAATTTTGAAATAGCTATCCCTTTAAAACGTGTCCTAATGAAAAAAAAATTGATTTGTCCTAGCCATCTACTAATGTATCATCTTCATGGACAATCACTTCTTCCTCATCATCCCTATATTTCAACTTATTTTGCATCCTCAAGCCCAACACCATTGATTCTATTAGCTTTCTTTGGACACACACAACCTTCAATCAAATCTTTAATATGAATGGCAATGGGTTTCCAGGAAAAAAGATTGGTAGAACAAGAAGAAACTAGCAACTGAAGAGATTAACACCTAGATGCATGCATACAATCGGCAGCCCATGTTATGAAAATCCAAAGGAAAAACTATCACAAATCTAGGATTTCGCAATGTCAAGTGTTTGAGGAAGAAATGTTTAAACCATAACAAGATTCTAGCAAATTGGTTAAAAAGAGTCAAAAATTTTGTTTTTAGAATTAGTTAACAAAAGTATTTAAACTTTTTTGTTCTTAGATGTGACAACCAAAAATAGATTATGAAAAAAGCGAGAGGGCTATCATATTGATATGATCATCTCAACATGCTTCCACCAGTTAGTAGCCATAAGGTCAAACACAACATTTGGGCCCTCCTCTAACCAACTGCACTCACCACATCAAAGGGTTGAAAGTAAGCCAAAAAAATAAGCCATTTACTTTTTATCACACTTTGCATGCAACCATGAAATAAAGCACAAAGAAGAAGAGATTATATGAATCTCATCAATAAGTAAACCTAGAACATCATGTAACTTGGGCTTCTACTTCAACTTGGACATGAGAGACAAATTATATATCTCCTTTAACAATAACACTCTGATATCCAGCCTCCGAAGATCTTTGAAGAGTAAAAATGGTGGTTTTGGCTTCCTCACACCTGGAACAAGGAAATATACCCCCACTTACTCATAGCAATCGCATCATTTGTTAAGCCTCTAACAAGAAAGCCTAAACCATTAACCCATACTAGAAATTTAACCAACATCAAGACTGACCTTCAATATCCCAAGTAGCAATGAACACTGACGAGTTTCACGGATTGACATGGGCACCTCTAGTCGATCAATTGACTCAATGAAATTTCTTACAAAATCAAGAGTGCACGAACCACATCCATAGCTAGCGGCAAAGGAAGAAGACATGTTCATCAGCTTCCTCTACAGCACTGTACATAGCATAGGACATTGTAGCACCTGGAATTTGGTCGGAAAGCTTAGACCTAGTTGCTAGCATATTCATACATAAATTCAAGCCAAAGAGCTTGATTCTGGGTAGGAGTTTTAATATGTGGAGTGTTCCCCTAATAGGGTTAAGGTCCGTAGAAGAGGAAATATTAGATGTTAAAGTCTTAACATCTTTTAGTGTATTGTAGAAAGATATAGTGAAGTCATTAATTTACCAAAAGTGACAAATTAATTTATCACATGGCAAAGCAAAAACACCTCCTCTAGAAGTTGCATGTTCCAATACCCCAAGTCCTATTGTTTGGGCTCAAAGTATGACATTTTTACACCTTATTTTACCTAGGTTTTTCCTTGTAATAGTCATAAATATAGGGTGTTTATTTTATTTTCTAATATTTTGTAGGCTATAAGGGCACATGGGTAAATTCCAAGCTTGAAAAGATGCAACAACTGAGTTAATGACATTCACATTCAAAACTTGGACGTTCAAAGACATCTTCATGCTATCGCATCGCTGCCTACTCCTATAATCTAGCACTAGCCACCTCTATCACATCCACCCCAACTGCACTACTTCACCTAACACCCTGGTCGTGTTCTTCCGTGTTACTAAATAGCTGTCATGTTCAAGTAAAGCCCTATTGGGATCTGCCTCTAGGAGCATGGGGAATCAGGCATGCTCCTTGGAAGCAAGGTCATGCTTCTTCCTATTGTGCTATAATTCCTGTTCTAGGGGGTTGGCATAGGCAAGATGTGCCACCTAGCATGATCGTGCCAATCTCGACCCTACATTCTACAAAAGCCCCATTTTCGTCTTTTCCAAAGAATTATGTACCTTCCTAAGGTTCTTAGGTAATTTACTATAGATTAGGTCATTTCCTCTCTTTAAACCCCTTTAGATGCAATTGAAGTTTGAGTGTGTTAATCTTTGTTGTATTTTAGTTTAAATTCTTGGAATTCTCTCCTTTTTAATCTATGCTTTGTTTAATTTCACTGCTTTCATGCCCAGTTGGTTACTTTAGTCTTGTTGATGCTTTGATATAACAATATTTTGATTTTTAATCTTCAGTCTTTCACTCTTTGGCTTCTAATTTCTCGATTTCTTCTTTCATAATGCACATTTCCACCTTTTTGTCTCTCTACCATTTAAGGGTTTCAAAACTCATTTTCAGAGTTTGAGTTTTTTATTGNNTCATGTGTTAGATTAGTGTTATATACGTTAAATTAGTGTTAAATAACTAGAGACAAGTCACAAATCATTCAGCTCTAAAGTTGGCTAAACCCACTTGGTTACTTTTTTTATGTCCTTTTTCCTCTCTTCCTGACGTAATTTTATCGTTGTCTAGTTAATTTAGTTATATCTTTTGTTTAATAATTTATCTCTTATTTTACCTTGTTTTGGTTGATTATACTTACATTTTAGTTAACTTAACTAATCATAATTAGTGTAGGATTATTCTTAGATTAGGTTTAATTAGTTGATTTGGTCTTGTTTGAGGACTGTAATGCTTTAGTTTGGTTTGGTGTGAGTTAGTTTAGTATTTAATTCATGTTTAGATTAGGATTAGTATGTGATTAGTGCTCATGTACTTGTTTAGTCACCTCTTAGAGCATATGCAATTGTGATATATAATTTTGGATCACAAATGGGGGCCAACACCCTCCACATCATCCCACATACCAACATTTTCTTTTTTCTCTACATCTTCTGGATCACCAAATAAAATAATATTTTATGGACCCTACCACTAATATATTATTGGTTTTAGACTTTTAAAGGCTTAGTTGGAAAAAAAAGAGAAAGAATGTGTGGGGGGCGGATCAAGACCGTGAGCTGGACCATCGGGCGAACGAAACGGATCACTAATGCATAGTATTTTTTGCACCGTAGACTAAATTTTTGGCTGCGAGCCTTGCGTTAATTGTTTTAACAAGATTAATTAATAAGTGGTTTAGTTTTAACCAAGTGGTGTGCTGTGCAATGGGAAAATTACCAACGAGCGTCTGTTAAATGTAATATTACTTAAAGGTGTTGTTTTACTTCATGGTGTTGTTTTTGGGAGAGATGTTGCCAGCTTACTTTTGTGCTGGCAATGTTTTGTAGAAAGCAATTTACTCCTCTATCCTTAAACTAAAGCAGTCATCCCAAGCACAACTCAACACAATTCTCTATCCTTTTTTTCTCTCCACCAACACCTTCCTCCATCGAATTACGCACCTTAACTGGGTCGTTGCGAAGTTATATATATGTGTGCGTTTGCGCATGTGCATGCGTGGGTGTGGGTCATATGGGATTGTTATCCCCTCAAGATGATTGTATAAATCTGGGTTGGCTATGCCAAATGGTAGGGTTAGCGCATCAAATTATGCATGTTAGATGGATCGATAGGAAGCTATATGTATATGTCGTATGGGAATGTTATTCCCTTCTAGTTAACTGTGTAAAGCCCGGTTAAGTATTACAAATGTTAGGATTATCGCATCAAATGATGCACCTTAAATGAACTG
>NCQT01063332.1:5456-16982 GCA_002740465.1 Stenocereus thurberi
TACCCAACGGATTTATAGCTCATTTTTGGGAGCTATTTTCTTTTGTCAAAAATAAAAATTTTGCATATTTATCATTCCAAATTGCCAGTATTTAAAGACAAAGCGTACTAATTGTAATTTCTCAAAAGAATATGAAAAATATTCAAACTTTTGATTATAATGTATGAAAATCTTATATGGACAAGAAAAGGAAAAAGCCTCCTTTAGTTTGGGTGGATCAACTTGTGCATTGAAAGAAGGTCAATAGTGGATCAACAAATGGGCAACGCGCCTAGAGTACGTTAATTGGTTATAGCAGTTTGACTTACTAATAACCTATTTGATAATTCAATATTTTTATTAACTAACCTACCCATATCAATCAGGTAAAAATTTATTCTTAACAGTGGGATCATAGTTCAAGACTACCTATAATGAAAACCAAATAAAATCGAATGAAAGAATCACAGGATACTATCGTTTAGTTATAAAATCAAACATTTCCATTATTATAAAGTAATTAATCTTAAAAATGACTAGACATATTTGTTTAGCTGAATATATAATGGTATGACGACTTCCGCATCGTTCATGATTGTCTTCTTTTACATTGATTTTCTTTAAAGATTAGATAGTTATTTTATTCAATTTCATGCATATTTTTAACTTTTTTATTTAAAAGTTGTGTACCATATTTTTTTCAGAGAACTGAGAAGAAAAAGGGTACTATTGTCTAATTCGTAATGGGATGCAATAGTTATATAATGTCTCTTTAAACTATTTGTGAAAATGACTAACTATTATTGTTAAGAAGGATGAATTAGAGAAAAATCAAAAACTAAAGATATATTGTTCAGATCAAACGGGCGGGTTCGGTTTGACGCGCTAATTAGCGGGTTATTCGCATATAGTTTATTTTGGGTTCGGGTTGAGAAAATCGCATTTAAAAGTCAAAATTTTCGGTCGGGTTTGGGTCGTGTTTTCAGATCAGATCAATTTTTGCCGGGTCTATCTGCAATAGAGAACCATAACAACCCCTACGAATTTTCCACACATACCAAGGAGAAAAAATTGAATTGTCAAGATCGCACTAGGATTTGGCTGCTACAAGAGTTGATCGTTGAATATTATCTTCTTGATCATGAGATAATTTCTCGGGTTTCAAAAATGTAAAATTTGAATTGCAGCACAAACCCTAAGAATTGCACTAGCAGAGGACATTTTTAGGGTCTGTTTTGGTGAAATAATGTGGCACAGAAAAGGCACAACCCAATTTTGCAATGTAATGCGAATTTCAAAGTTAATTTTGAAGATAGGGTTTCAAAAAACCCGAAGGTCTATGGACTGGATTGAGTTTGAGGCTTTGTGTTTATCCCCCTAATCTCTTTCTATTGCTTTGATTTTTATTTTCTTTTATTTTTGCTTTATGTTGAATAACTGTTTGAAAAATAAATCAAAAAAGTTAAAACCTGTTTTTAATAGTTTAATTTGCAAATAAGCAACATTAGGATATGTACTAATCAAGTTTAATGACATGAGTAGGTAAGAAAAATTTTTAGTGTCAAATTTTGAAT
The DNA here is from genome assembly GCA_002740465.1 of Stenocereus thurberi. Taxonomy (NCBI): domain Eukaryota; kingdom Viridiplantae; phylum Streptophyta; class Magnoliopsida; order Caryophyllales; family Cactaceae; genus Stenocereus; species Stenocereus thurberi. The sequence goes on from NCQT01063332.1 coordinate 7,010, forward strand.
AAAATAAAAAGTTCACTGACATTTTTGGTCAAAAACTTCATAGAAAGGTTAGCAACCTAAAATAAAAAACCTAAATCTAAATTCTCTAAACACTAAATCGTTGAATTACTTGGGCATTGCCATAGATTTTATTTGGCAAATTGAATTTGATTGAGCAAATTCAAATTTTCCTTGCATCAGCAAGATCATGTTGATTGATATTCCCTTGATTAGGATTTGATATGGTGGATTTGTTAACAGGATAGTTAAGATATAGACATTCTCCTCAATTTTCTGGTTGTTGTTTTTAATTAAAATTCAGTGAACCCAAATAATTATTTCCAAGTTGTGGGTTCAAAATAATTCTTCTGGAAAATAATTGGCTATAGTGAGGAAAAAAATATGGATGATATGATACGATAAATTTCTCATGAATGATGTATGTCAGTATACATGGCTATAAATAGGGGCATTTTCAATTTGATGCATGAATGAAGCAACCTATTTTAAAGCATTAATAGACACTGGGTTGCATTCTCAAGGAAAAAGGAAATGGAGAAGATGTCACTGAACCTCCTTAAGCTTGCTGTTATTGCCGTTTTGATAAATGCAATGGGTAATGCGTTACATATATTAAATTATTAATTTTTTTTTCTTCTTATTGCGTGTGTGATCAACCAACGTTTGCGTTACTACTCTTTTGTCTTCCTCACTTATGGATTAATTGTAGATTAAAACCTTTTAATTAATTGGCACCAATCTACTTTATCAAGATATATATATATATATATATATATATATATATATATATATATATATATATATATATATATTCACATTTCTTTTTATTATTATAATTAGATTCTAATTAAATTCTTTTCTCAGATGGGGTGAGACTACTAACTCTTTCTCCCTCACTCTTAACATGTCCATGCCTACCTCACATAACTAGTAGTCTTGAAACAAGTAGCACCATTGTTGGGCACAGAGCTTGGTTACAAACGAATTAACATAGTTATAATTTTTAAGATTATAATACAAGATATGGTAACATACATCATATATGTATAAGTGTGTAGTCTCACTTACTACATATATATATTTTTCCTACGTGGATTTGTTATTTATGCAGTTTCTGATACATTAATATGTACCCTCCCCCAGGCTTTAAAAGTGTTAAAATTTTGCACAATCGGAGTGCTTGGCGTTGGTGGTTGAGAGGGTAAGGGCAGTCCTAGAAAATATAAGCGGTGGGAATATTGATTCTTTCAAAATGAATTTTCTTTGCCTTTTCATAAATTATTCTTTTAAAAATATTCTACAACGACTCCCTTGTCTTTTCTTTTTCACCCTTTTTTGGGGCCTTCGCAGTTTACTTACTTATGTTGGCTTTCTGTTCTTTAATTCTCTCCTTTGTTCAATTTTATTTTGCCACTTCTTCATCTTTTTTTTTTTTTAAAGTTGGATGTCCTCTATATTCTACCATAGGACTTTCTTCTTTATTTTACTTTCTCTGTTTTAAAATTCTTTTGCAATTGCTTGATAACCAGTGCTCGATAACTTGAGTTTATACTGCTATAGAATTTGTTTTCTTTCCCACCTTTTGTCTAATACAGCACATGAAATTCAACAAGAGAAACGAAAGCTAAATAGGTAGTAATATCAAGTAATACAAGTTCATTAGTATATCTTACTTTAATGTCTATTCTTTTCATATCATACCTAGAACATATATTATTTAATTAATGGTTGTCAAAAGAAAAAATTATTTATCTCATATATCATAGTTAATTACTCATAATTTGGCCCCCCAAAAAAAATATGGTTTATTGACACACAATGCCTTTTGGTGTAACCCAAAAACAAAAAAAAAAAAAAAAAAAAACACTTCGAGAGAAAACTCTTTGCCCTACTTTTTTTCAAAGCATTTCAATAAATTTGAAAAATAATGTAAATATGCTCATAAAATCTTCAAATACTAAGCCTTGAATTAATAATGTCACAAACTTAATTCTCAAATTTTGTATTCATATATAAAAATGATGAATTATTCTAGCCCCACCTAGTATCAACTTCTGGCTTGGACCTTAGGAAATGCCATATAGACCTTGCTGAAGCATAACCTAATGATTCAATTAATATCTTTGACGCTTTGTTGAATTAATTAATTTCTTGATGCATTGCTGAAGTCGAAATGGTGAATGGAGATGATCAAGGATGTGCAAAATATGGTGAAACTTGCAATCCATCTGCAAGAATGTTTTGTTGCATAGGTTTATCATGCAAGCTAGAAGACCCAACAAAGCTAGGAGCTCCAGGAAAATGCGTTAATGTGGATGAGATTAAAGACAACCAAGGATGCGCAAAAGATGGTGAAACTTGCAATCCATCTGCACGGATCTTTTGTTGCCAAGGATTATCATGCACACCAGAAGATCCAACAGGGCTAGGTTCCCCCGGCAAATGTCGTGCAATAAATTAACCAGCAATGCTAGCTGATATCCTAAGTATGCATCATTACTAATAAATATGATTACACATTACTACTAAATAAGATGCATCAGGCATCACTTGTGGCCCATTTTTTCTTTAGCTAGACTGTCAAGTCCTTCCCAATATTCTTGAGGTTACGTATTTGATTGCTCATCGGGGACCAGTTTGTTGTTTACACATATGGGATGTATTTTCCATTTCCGTTGTCATAATATAGTAGAATTCCTTATTTATACATATATCCATTTTTGTTTTATTTTTAACCATTAGTATTTAAATGGTTGGCTTATGAAAGAAATCCTCTGTATCCATAGATATACCATTTTTTAGTATGTGCATCTTGTTACAAAGTCTAGTACTCTACATTAGTTTGTTCATTTGTCCAACCTCCAACCCCTACAGTAATAAGACTCTTTCATCCTAAAAAGACATTATAATTGTAAGTCTTACCAGTGAGGCTTTAACCTATAGGATAAGATAGAGGATCTGGGTATATTAGATCTCAAGTTCAATTTCCTCCTCCTTTTTAATATTGTAATTGTGTTGTATTGTACTGTTGTTTGTGATTAATTCGATTAAAAAAGAGTTGTAACCGCTAGCTGACTAGTCTAACTAGTATATAAACGATTGTTACGGAGTTTTTTTTTTTGTTTTTTTTTGTGCGGGTTTACTTTAGATGCCTCCATCGTTGAAATTTGTATCTTCCCATAATTGCTGTCACAAAAAAGATCACTAATAGAAAGAGAAGGGATTAAGGGAATAAAAAATTGCATTTCACCATAACGTTAGGCCACCCCGACGATTGGTATGACTCTCAAAGAGGGGAACAAAGCTAATATCATCATTACAAAGGCAAAAACAAACTACACAAAAGTCCAGCACAAATGAGCAAAGAAAGTATCGCTTGGGATGCTGATAAATCCACGTAAAATTCTCAATTATCCATGGATATTCGTCTGCTTTGACAAATTGGAGTTGAAGATTACAAACTAATTGCAGCTTTCATTTTTAGACATAATTTCAAGGTCTACAAAATACGTAGTTCATTTTTTCTTCTGTAAGGTAATGCACACATGTAATACAAAGCACGAAATAGCAGGCCTAATGACTACATTACAAAAAACCGTAAGTTAGGATAGTTGTAGGGAGCCTACAGATACTATAGCCATAACAACTACAAAACCCATTATTTTCAATATGCACAACAACTCGCTTTTTGGTGATCCATTCTACGTATGGTAAGCCCAATACCTCGAACTTTCTCTTTTGAAATTCATCGCGGCAACCATTCTCTCTTTGATGAATTTGGCTGCCTCCATTTTGCACACATTACTGGAATCTCTTGCCTCAAATGCAATCTTCCCTATGCCATTCAATTGAACTAGGATTAAATATTTTCAAGCCTTACCTCGTGTTGGCCATAGATGTTACATCCATCCTTTTCACGAATCGCTTGTAGTGCCATGACTGATGATTCTTCCTTCTAGTCAGTTTCCTTCCTACATGATGACATTGGGCTTGTGCGGAAAATTGAAAGGGACATATTGCAGCGTCTACCCAGCATATGGGGTCTTTTTCGTGATCAATTGAATTAGCCACGATGACAGTGCCTTACGAATCTTCAACTTGCATTATCAGCTCTGCAATATGATTAACCCCCGATAGAGCTTGTTCCTTTAGATTATTATTAACGCTAGACCTGGCAAAACTGACCCGATACCCAAAACCCAAACTGAACAACTCGGACTCATACCCGACCTGACACCCGAAAATGGACCCGAAACCCGAATTGATCCGAAATATGCTCACCCGAAAGTGGACCCGAAACCCGAATTGACCCGAATCGAACCATACCTGATCTGAAATTTTCTATAAAGTTGCTTGTTTTGGCATAACAAGCGTATTTGACCAAAAATTAGTTGATCCGAAATCGACCTGAATCGAACCATACCCGACCCAAAGCGAAATGACCCGAAATCTCATTTAACCCGAACATGATCCGACTAGAACTTAACTTGACCCGTATCCGAATCAAATGACCCATTTGCCAGGTCTAATTAACGCTTTGTCGAGCCCAAACAACCATATAGGTCATTGATCGACTATCATATTATCCAATTGTTCTCCCATGCATGATTTGTTTATAAGCTGAGTGAGATAGTCGAAGAGATCGTTAAAGGCGCACTTTATTGCTTTCCCTCGATAAATGAAAGGTAACATCTAAAGTACTATCAGCTTCCAGTAAAGGTCATGCCGAAGATATATCATTATCAAAATTCTTGCCGCCCTCCACACTTGTTGTAGAACGTGATGATGAACTACAAGATCGACTCTTGCCACCCAATTCCGTTGCAGAATTACATCCAAACTCATCTTCTCCACTCATTTCTTCGACTATAGGCTGTGTAGCTAAATTAGGAGCCACACTATCAATCTCTGAGGCGAAAGATGTTGAACTTGACTCTGCTCCGGAAGATCGTACAATTGTCATCTCGACCCAGGGATTCGAGCTAACTACTTATGCTCATCAATGTTCCACGCTTTGCAATTTGTTGGGGACCCCCCACAAGTCGAATTCACTAGATACCCATTGTAATGCTCTGAATCTTGCACGTCCTTGTTGCAACCCTCAGCATGGCAATCTCCCTTATCAACTTTTGCAAACTCCTTAACAATCTCAACATTATTGGGTTCAATTCGAGCAGCTTCCCTCAAGTCACACAAAGCTTTATGAACATTGTGCAAACCCAGTTCTGCTTTTGGTCTCCTAAATAGCGCTCTTGTATTATAAGGCCCAAATTCAAGGATAAAATAACATAATGTTATGACTGATAGAAACTTCCCTTGTTTGAGTTCCGAGCTAGCAAGGTTAACATTTAGAGAAATCGCCAAATGTTTGGAGAGAGCCTCATCTGCATCTGAGGCAATACAACTAAAACATAACAACTTAATGCCAGATAGGTAATAGATTAAGGCATTAGCAAAGTTATTGGTTTTGAAACATCTATTCCATTCTTCCTTTAGAAATTTTACTCTACAAGGAATTTCATCAGGTCCATCAAGCTTAAACACAATTTCAGCAATTTTGTCAAATTCATGGTCTGTAAAAAGTCCAAAGGATCCATATTGTGTCTCCAAAAAAAGAAAGAGGAATTCTAGACCCAACACTAATAAGATCACTGAGCATATAGTAATTCTCCCAGCTGTGTAGTTTAGAGGACACCATAGTACCACGAGATCCAAACCAAAGCAGAGCATAAACTCTACACTTCCTTTGTTCACCAAACCAATGAATGACCAAAAACTTACAAAGCAATAGGTGAATTGAAGTACCTCCAAACTGGGAATTAGTGGAAATCAGGACAGGAGGAATAATAGTAAAGTATAATGAATCAAAGGTAAAGTGAAACTCAAAAACAACCACACCTGATAGATGCTTCAAAGATGAAGATTTGAACCCAGCTAATTGACTAGAAAACACTTCTTTCTTAACGAGGATGCGATTGAATTGATGAAGCACCTTCAAAATCGGCACCTTTCTTGCTCTTCAGTTGTCGAATTGCTTAGTAGATTCCCCAAATCGGAAAACTAAACCCTAATTCAATTATAGGTGAGAGTTGAGGGGGCAACACCAAAGGAGGAAGAGGCAAGAGCAAAGGAGGATGATGGTAAAAATGAAGCCAGACAGTGAAGGAAGGTGCTCACCGGCGACAGGATGTTATAGGATATTGAGGAGGGTGACGTGTCAGGTTGTTAGCTATTCAACCAAAGTTAGTTACAGGTTGTTATGAATCAACTGCAAGTCGGTTTTGGATGAAAGGTTGTATAAATTGAGAATTGTAAGGTAACAGAGGATCAGAATTCATTCAATCAAAAACACAATTCTTTCATTTCATCCATCTCGCTTTCTCTCTATCTTTCCTTCTCTTTCTATCTCTTTTCGGATCAAGCTGTAGCTACTCGAAGGAAGTTCCCATTACTATCTTCCTTCTTCGAGCTACATCATTGGTGTCAGAGCCTTCGAATCCGGGAGATTTGATTGATCAAACTGGGGGTCACAACAAGGAGTAAGTCGGCAGCCATGCCAACAGTCGGGGAGATGTTGAAGAACTTGTTAGAGCAGCAACAAGTGATGACGAATCGGATGGAGGACTAGAACAAGAAGATTACTGAGCAACAGAAACTTCTGGGAAGGATGGCCACACAATTTGATAGTCTTGAGAAAGGTAATTTTGAAACCCCTCATTTTGGGTCTGTAATTGGAAAAAAAGGGGAAATATCTAGCAAAGATGATGATGCTGATTCCGGCGGTAATAAGCATGCTTTGCATTTTAATCCAAAGGTTGAATTCCCAACCTTTGATGGCTCTCATGCTCGTAATTGGATCAAGAAGTATGTTAAATACTTTTCTCTATGCAAAATCTCTAAAGATCAGAAAGTTGATTTAGCTTCTATGTATATGGTGGGAAAAGCTGAAGTTTGGTTTAGCAGTTATACAATGACAAGGAGGAAAGTATTGTGGGAAGATTTTGTGGTTGATGTATGTGCACGGTTTAAGGACGAAATGGGCTCGAGGGTCATTGAAGAATTTAATAAGTTGCAACAATGGGGATCTTTAGATGACTATGTAGATAAATTCGAAGAATTGAGAGCACTCTTGTTGATAAAAAATTCTTTACTGCCGGATGAACATTTCTTGGACAGCTTTGTGGGAGGATTGCAACCTCAGCTTAAATCATTTATGAGAGCCTTTCAACCTAAAACCTTATCCCAAGCTATTGAATATGCCAGGTGCTAAGAAGAAACCACACAAGCCATGAAAAAACAAGATAAACCTACCAAAACCTTCACCCAAGCCCCATACTCTAAGCCTTTTCTACCCAACCAAAAGCCCTTATTACTTACACCTTCAAGAGTTCCTTTTACCATCACCACAAACACTACTTAGATTCCCAATACCAAGCACTTTCCTAGATTTATACCAGCTATAGAAAGGGCTGAGAAGATTGCTAAAGGGCTTTGTTACTATTGTGACAAACCTTTTGACAAGGGGCATAAGTGTGCCACTACCGGCACTCAGTTGTTTTTGGTGGAAGTGCTTGGGGTTGATGTGCAGGTTGGTGATAGGGGAGACATTCAGGAAGATAAGGAGATTCTTTGGCAGAGAGATGAGAAAAGTTCTTGGCCTGTAGACCCTTGCATTTCTGTGAGTGCTCTGCATAGAAGTCATAGCTTTCAAACAATGCGAGTTACTGGTTACCACAACTAGAAACCCCTTGACATACTTATTGATTCTAGCAGTACCCATAATTTCTTGGATATAAGTATTACTAGAAGGTTAGGGTGTAGGGTTGAAAGCATCACATCACAAGCTGTGGCAGTGGCTGATGGTAATAGCTTGCAATATCAGAATATTTGCAGGCAATTTTAGCGGCAGCTTCATAGGGCTTCCTTCACTTCTGATGTTCTCCTCATTCCTTTGGCGGGCTATGATATGATCCTGGGTGTCCAATGGCTGAGTACTTTGGGGACTGTCAAATGAAATTTTAAAGACTTAAAGATGGAGTTTGACTACAAAGGGAAGACTCATGTCTTGAAGGGCATGACTGCAGGAATTTCTTTAGTAGCTGGAAAACAATTACATAGAGTTCTCCCCAATTCCATTCAATTATGCTTGATACAGCATTTACCTGCAAGTGAAGAGCAAGGGTTCTTTTAGTGTAATGCTATGGAGACCAACACCAACAGTCATGAAATCTTGGCTTTGTTGGATGAATTTCAGGCTATTTTTCAAGAGCCTTCTGCCTTACCTCCCATTAGAGGCATGTTTGATCACAGAATTCCGTTAAAACCTGATGCTCAACCTGTTAGCATCAGGCCTTATAGGTATCCACTCAAGCAAAAAGATATTATTGAGAAGTTGGTGTAGGAAATGTTGGGCAATGGAGTTATTCAGCCAAGCTGCAGTTCATTTGCTTCACCTGTAGTCTTAGTGGGGAAGAAGGATGGTAGTTGGTGGATGTGTGTGGATTATAGGGAGCTTAATAAGATGACCATCAAGGATAAATTCCCTATCCCTGTGGTTGAAGAGCTCATTGACGAGATGGCAGGTGCAACCTTATTCAGCAAAATTGACCTTCAGTCAGGATACCACCAATTAAGGCTCTATGAACCAGATATCCACAAAATGGTATTCAAGACTCACAATGGCCATTATGAATTTCTTGTCATGCCTTTTGGCTTGACTAATGCACCGGCCACCTTTCAAGGGTTGATGAATCAAGTATTCAAGCCTTTCTTGAGGAAGAGTGTTTTGGTATTTTTTGATGATATTTTGATATACAGCCCTTGCTTGGCAACTCATCTTGTTCATTTCAAAGAAGTGCTGTTAGCTGTGCGAGCTAATTAGTTATTGGCCAAGAAAAGTAAGTGTGCATTTTGTGTCACTAAAGTGGAGTACCTTAGCCACTTTATTTCTGGAGAGGGAGTATCTACGGATCCTTCAAAGGTCAAGGCTGTGCAGGAGTGGCCTTCACCTAAGAACATTAAAGAGCTTCGCAGTTTTTTAGGACTTGCTGGGTACTATAGAAAGTTTGTACAGAATTATGCACTGATCATGGGACCTTTAACATCTCTACTGAAAAAGGGCTCTTTCCAGTGGAGTGATGAGGCTGAGGAAGCCTTCAAACGTCTCAAAACAGCATTGAGTACAGCACCTGTATTGGCAGTGCTTGACTTTTCCAAGGTCTTTGTTGTGGAGACTGATGCTTCTATGTTTGGCATTGGGGCTATGTTGATGCAGGATAACTATCCTTTGGCATTTATAAGTCGGGCTTTGGGACCTAAGCGGCAGCGGCCCTCTGTTTTGAAAAGGAGCTACTGGCTGTGATTTTTTCTTTACAAAAGTGGGAGCAGTACTTGATCTACCAACCTTTTATCATTAGAACTGATCAAAAGAGTCTTAAGTGATTGCTTGAGAATAAAATTTCTACCCTATTTTAACAATTTTGGTTATCTAAACTTATAGGGTATTCGTATGAGATTTAGTACAAAAGCGGAAAAGAAAATTTGGCTGCAGATACATTATCACGAGTTCCTAGAGCTGAAGTTATTTGCATGGCTATTTCTTCTATTGAGTCTCAACTGATTGATGATATTAAAGCTAGTTAGCAGCTTGATTCTGTTCTCAAGCAACATTTGCTTCAATTACGGCAAGGGCTGTCGGTTCCACATTTTTCTTTGGTCGATGGTCTATTAAGGAGGAAAGGGAAGCTTGTGGTAGGTCCGGATGAAGCCTTGAAGAGGAAGATTTTGGAGTGGAGACACTCATCTTCTGTTGGAGGCCATTCAGGGAGGGATGCTACTTTGAGAAGGTTAAAGTCCCTCTTTTCCTGGAAATGATTAAACAAGTCTGTTTCATCTTTCATCAGAACTTGTACTGTGTGTTAAACTTGTAAGTATGACACAGCAGCTTACCCTGGCCTTTTACAGCCACTACCTA
>NCQT01063339.1:11495-22035 GCA_002740465.1 Stenocereus thurberi
ATGTTTATAGNNNCGTGGCTAGATGCATAGCGTCCAACATCTAGCAAAAGGTCATGCACCTCCCATATATCAGCAAGCCTTCATTCTCTTTCAAAGAAAGAATCTTAAGGAAGCCTTACCTCGCTATGAGGAGGATGAGCTCTTCTGATGCTCATGATTTTCTTTAAAAACTATAAAGAAAAAAATGAGAGTAGAAGCTAAGAATACACACTTAAGAGCGACAGAAGAGGTTGGTGTGAATCATACAAAGCAGAGGAGCCTATATCATTCGGATCTACCTGGAGGTACCTACCCAAACAACAAGCATCCAAGGGACTAAAAAGCAAAAGAAACCAAGCAAAAAAAAATAAAAAAAGAGGAAGGCAACATCTAGGGAACCTATCGAATTTCTGTGAAAGGGTAATACAAAGTTCAAAGCATGTAAGGAGCTAGAAGCAAAGAAGAAAAAACCAAAAGCAATTATACTAGGGGCTTATCAGTACCCATTGTCATGCATACCAACTTTGGACAAGAATCTTGCAAAGAAAAGAACAAAAGACATTGCTGAGAAAGCCATTCGGTTCCCCAAAGAGGGAGATACACATACAAAGACTAGTCAAAAGAGCAAAGAAACAAAGAAAAACAAATAATGGCTAAGTGTGGGTGTCGATCGGTTCCCTATGCAAATTGGGGCCATAAACATGCATCAAAACAAGTGGCAATCAAACCATCAAGCTAAAGAATCATCAGTACATAAATTGCACGAAGATCAAAGAATTATCAGCGCGTAAATCAGATGATGATCGAAGAGGAAGCTGAAGAATTATTAGTACGTAAATTACACGATGATCAAAGAACCATCAATGCATAAATCAGACGATGATCGAAGAAGTAGCCAAAGGATTATCAATACATAAATCGTATTAATGATCAAAGAATTATCAGTGCGTAAATCATGATGATCGAAGGATTTTGAAGGAATATGAGTATGTAAACCGCATGATGATCAAAGAATTATCTGTGCATAAATCCGATGATAGCCGAAGAATTATCAGTACGTAAGTCACACAATGATTAGAGGATTATCAGTGTGTAAATCAAACAAAGGATTTTGAAGGATTATTAGTACTTAAACCGAACAATGGTCGAAGAATTATCAGTGCGTAAATTGGACAATGATCGAAGAATTATCGATTGGATGATGGATCACTAGACCAACAGTAAAGAACCGCTACTCCGGTGATAAGGAGGAAGAATCAATCAGTCTCGCTAGACCAACAGCAAGGGTATGCTAATCTAGTGAAAGGATAAAGTTATATAAATCAAAATGAAAGAAAGCAACGATTCGGACCTTCAGATCTAATAGCAGTCAAGGTTTAGGCACTTTAACTTGATGGATAGGTGCCGAGACTTCAAGTCGTCCACGTTAAGACAAAATTTTGAGCACTTACTTTGACGTTCGTCTTATTTAGGCTCGATCAAAGGGGGGGCTAATTATCGACACCCAGAAATGGCAATCGACTTTTTAATTGCCCAATAATGAGGAAATTAACCCACTCATGAAGTCAGAGGCCCAATGAGGTGATTAATTAAAACAACATGGCAAAAAATAATGAGAGTCCAATTAGAGGTGAGGTGGCTTAAGTCAGCAAGGCCCGTTGGGCCTGGGAGCCGGTCGATTCACCCTAGCTAGGAGACAGCCAGTTTTCCCTTTTTTTGCTCATTTTTCTGCCGAGTTCAAGTCCAGCTCGGTTATTACTGCTAATTTCACAGGTGCATTTAGCTAAATGTAGATTCCTAATAACATTAGAAGAGTCATTAAGCCTAATATGATTAGGAGTCAGCATTCTTTTCTCAGGCAAAGTCCATCTAATTATCACCTGTAAAAGGGGGTGCCTTAAAGGTTAAAAAAGAGAGGAGGAGGGAATTAGCAATGAATTAATTAGTGAGAACCAAGTCAATTTGTGAGATTAGAGCTGTTGACAGATCATTTGAGAGATCATGAGGAAATTGTTGTTAGTCGACTACAATCCCAAGTCTCTCATCCAAGCTTAGTACCATAATCATTCTAGTGGATTCCCCAGGTAATCAGATGAGTCGTCCTGAATGGAAAATTTTTGTCTTTCTCTTCCTGTTTTCGCCTTTCATGCTTATTGTGTTCTTATAAGTCAATAAAGGTGTAATCTTTTATGTAGTTCCCACTTGCTGTAAATTATTTATTTAACCTATTTTTTCATTAGACTATAGATTGTAGCCTTTTTGCATGATTGTATATGAAATATTACTAATGTTTGCATGATTATATGTTTGCATAATTAAACCTTTAGATTTCCTATGTTGAATTGTAGAGGTGGTCTGTGATTACATGTAGTGATGTGATGCACACAATCGCATCATCGTACCTTCGCCCCCGAATATGGATTCTCAGTTCAAGACAAATGAGTGAATATGATCCCCCACACCAAGGATTGTACGGCAAGGTTACTAGAAGTATACCGGACCGGCAGTTCAACCAGTCCAGTCGGGAACGGCAAAGCAATATGGTCCGATCACAGGCAACAAACCGTTCTTCCATTGAGCTGATCAAGAACTGGTCAAAACCTAATTAAACCAGCCGATTTTCATGTTTGGACCGGGTACTCCGACTGGTTCAAGACTTTCGCCAGTTTTTTTTTATTTTTGAATACCATTAAAAATTACAGTGTTTTGTAAAGCATATCTGAACCCTTCAACTCATCTTGGTTTGGAATTTCTCCTTAAGTCTCCTACCACCTGGGCCGCTCTAAGCTTTATGTCAGATAGGTGACTTGCCCAAATAATATTTCATTTTTTAACTATTTAATTGTTCTTCCCCTTCATTAAATCCTTTTATTAGGTGATTACATACTGGCAACCCAAAAAAATCTTACTAATTCATCATTAATTTTGTTCAGATTAAGCCATCGTATTTTTGTTACTCATAAAGTAATTCATAAAAAGCTTCATAATCTAAGAAAATGTATTACTCATTTATTACTAAAACATTAAAATAAAAAAATTAGCCATTCGTGATAGTATGAATTGGAAGTTTTCTACCTATTTAGGTATAGAATTTAGTTATATAAATAACAAATTATCCTTAATTTAATAAATTATGATAAAACGATCTTATTCGGTTTAACCGATCTACCAATTAGACCATTGACCCATTAACCTTACTGATTCACTAACCAACTCGGTTATGGCAACCTTGTTATACGAGAGCTTTTCGAAAACCTTGTTGAAGTTGAATCGGTTCGTCCCTTCGGTTGTCCCCATCGGTACGATTCACTTTGAAGAGATACGCGATTTGTACATTTTCCTAGATACTCACTGGCGGCTCTATTAAATTGTATAATCGCAATTATTTTTACTCTGTCTCATTTTCCACCCCTTCTCTTATTTCTATGCTCAATAGAGTGGTACCGATCCTAGATAGTAAGACTATTTGGACTATGAAAAAGGGTCCTAATCTAATCCTGGAGCAAGCAGGAAACCTAGTTCTTAGATTAGGCAGTCATTACTACCCTGGATTAGGACCAAGAAAAACTGAAGCTGATTTTAGTCAAGAAACTGGCTAGTTCCTTGGTTAAAATCAGGAACCAGCTCCCTGGTTCAATCCATTATTTCTACCAATTCTTTTCAAAAAAAAGAATAACAGTCAGCTCTTTTTCCAAATAATAATAATAATGATCAAAATAAAACACCCAGTAAAAGGTTGGTTGAACCATTTGTGGGAGATCGCACCCTCGCAGAAGTGGATCCTTACAAATTGGGATACCAAACTTACTCATGCGGAGTTTGCTCGCAATTGAGCTCCTTCCCATACTACCTCTCATGCTCCCTTTGAGATGTACCATGGCCTTAACCCTCTTACTCCCATTGATCTTATTCTCATCCCTCAAGAATCAAAAGGTGAGTTATAAGCCTGAAGCAAGGGCTAAGGAAATGAATAGGCTACATAAGAAAGTAAGGTCATAAATTGAGAAGTTAATGACTAATACAAGCTTAAGGCCAACAAGATTCGCACTCATCTTAAGTTCAAATCGGGAGATCTTGTGTGGTTGCACTTGAGGAAAGAAAAGTTCCCTTAAGAAGGAAGAATAAACTTATGTCTAGGGGAGATCGTGCATACAAGATGGCACAAAAGGTGGGAGAGAATTCTTACAAGATAAAGCCTTCGGGAGACATGCAAATATCCACCATCTTTAATGTTGGGCTTCCAAATTTTTACCTTGAAGATGATCAAGAACACAATGAATATTTGAGGGCAAATCCTCTTCAAGTGGGAGAGGTTGATGCGGAGCAAACCCGAAGATTCAACTTACTCTCCCAAGCAACGGTCTTGAACCAAATAGGCTCAGTCTAGGACTTGGTCCTCCTACATCAATGTTGACTTAGGACCCTTAAAGAGATCCAATTAATCTTAGGAAAGGTGTTAGGCAATTAGTAGCTCTAAAAAAGGAGCTTTCCTACTTTATTCTCCAAAACCGCTTCATTAGCTTATTTTTCATTTTTCTGGGCAGAATACCTCACCTCTTTTCTAGCTCAGTTTTGAAAGGGCAATCAGGCTCAAATTTTGACAAGCTATGTATGTTAGATAGCCGTGAATGTCTAGTTTCTATCAACCCTAAGAACATCTTCTGATTCCAAGTATCAAAGAAGAAATGAAGTGTACACCGAGCAAGGGTCAATGTAGGTTCTCAAATTGCACGTTTATTATGAAGGAATTAATTGGCCTAGAAAATGTATGCATTGGGGGCTAATATTTATAGGAAAGCTAGTGGAGTCTTCTAGAATCTATCCACAGAAAAATCTTCCGATGGCACTTCCATTTGAGGTAGTAGGTGACTTATCCAACGAAGCACTATTGTAGCCAATTCGAGCTCCATGTGTAATCTTTTGGACCCTTTCAATTATTCCCCTAACTATGATTTTATTGGTTAATTTTCTTGTAATCCTATTGCTTAGTACATGGCTTGGGAAGGAGGTCCTCTACCATTTAATTAGCTTGATCCGTTGTAATTTCTCATAGTCGGATGAGTAATATGAGAGCTTAATGCTTATTGTTTCCTCAATATCTCAAATTTCTTTATCTTTCCAAGGAGGGTATTCAAGTTGAGTTTCATCCCTTTAGTTAAATCCTTGGTGCCTTGGCTTTATAGAATTAAAGGGTGGGTTGATTTATCTCCTTTGTTTACTTGTTCTTAAGTTTGATTCAATCACTATTGATTTAGGGTTTTTCTCTCTTATGTGTTAGTTTGGGGAAGATCGATCTTTATTAATATTTAGGCCTCACCATCTAGAAATTGTACCTTTATTTGGCCAATGGATTTCACCATGGCTCAAAGGTCTTCCTTCTTCATCTAATAACAAAAAACAATATACCCAAAAAAAAAACTATTCAATGTCTAAATCAATAAATAAGCAAGTTTCTTTTACTTCCACTAGTATGTGTCAACATAAAAGAAAAGCCAAGAAGTAAGAGGCATTCAAGGAGGAAAAATAAGAGGATAAATGGGAGGTTTATTCAAGGGAGGATGAGCTTAAAGAACTGAACTAAGTATGAAAATAATTCTTCTTTAGAGGTTAATACGATCGAAGCCTTTGACAAAGTATGTAACTGCTACATTTGACTATGTTTTAAATTTTGAAAGATACTCCATTGAAACTAAGATTCCATTTTTTTGTAAATGCCAATAGTGCTTCGGCCTTCGTTCTTGAGTAGTGTATATCCTTGTTCTTTATTCTAGATAGCTGGAAACCTCCTTTAGGATTAGGGAATGCCTGCATACCTGTCATAATATATGTTACATAATTGTTTGCTTTGCTCTTAGTTTTCATCCCCCATGCCCAACAATTAGGTCTTAGTGGTATTTTTGCACAAAGTTCTATTTTGTTGTTTGCATTTTGGGGGGGGGTATATATGGTAGAGTCCTTACAATGGAAGGTTTGGTTATTAGAGTGTATACTCAAGTATTTCATAGGAATATCCTTGTCCTTTCCCCTGTTCCACATCCTTACATCCACCATATTGAGGCACTTTTCTTAGCGGCCACATAATGTGCTGTTACTGTGTCATCAATTTTTATCAGCCACTTGCTAATTGCCTTATGCAAGAATTAGAGATCTTGATTCAAGGTTCCTTTTCCTATTTTTGTGTGTAGTTGTCTATTCTCTACTTAATGCTTAGTGCTTAATACTCCCTGAGATCAAATATGCCAAAACATATGTAACTATACATTTGTGAATTTTTCCATCCCTCTAAAATTTTGAGAAAGGAATGAATGAGCTCAAATTATTCTTTAGGCATAAAAATATGAGACTAATAAGACTTAAATCTTCTATGCTAATAATAAAGTGAACTTTATTCTTAACAATATGCTTAGACTGCCACTATAATAATCTATTTCCTGTACTGCTAACGATTCATGTTTCAATGCATTTGATAGTTGGTTGCTTCTTCTTTTTTTAAACAGGTGAGGTGGGCGCTCCTAACTCCTCATGGCCCTTATATAAGGCCTAAGTTAGGGGTTAAGGCCAAGTAGTTTCATTCCGTAAGAGGTGCTAACTTCACATGTAGGCTGCAATCTTAAATTAGTTAATGTGGGGCACACTCGCTATAAGAAATTCAGTCAGTGTAGCCTCCTTGCATTGTCTTTCTAAAAGAAATATTTATCAAGTTATTCATTATAGTCTATAACTTAATTTGATAGCACTAGTTTCTCAAAATATTGTCACTTGAACTGAGCGATGAAGGGAACTAGACTTAGATTATGTGGAACTTTGGTTAAGCTGATGTTGTGGCCTTTCCTAAGTCTTTGATTCCTGACATTTACATTTATGCCTCACTTGACAGAGCATGGGAGGTTATTCATGATTTTTTCTTATCAACAGCTAGTGAGCTTATGTCACTTAATTTAATTAATGTTTTACTAATACCTCATGAGACCATTGATAATGTATGCTATTGTTACTTAATTTTCAGGGAAGTTTCAAACTGAAATTGAAAAAAGTTGGGCAACCAGGATTGTTTCTAGAGTCTTGATTTTTTATTCTTTGAAGAGGATGATGTGTGCTCAAATTTTGCAGCATCTTATGAGCCTTAGGTGCCATCGCACAAGTTTAATGCCTCTAAAAACTGATATTAATAGTCTGGAAAAATGTGGCTCCACATATGAGAGTTTGTCCCCCTCCCCCCAACAATACAGTACTTGATATGCTTTTTTCTTTTTCTTGATATGCTATCAAGATACACAGTGGCCACCACGGTTTCTAGTAAAAAGTCGACTAATTTTCATGGAGAAATCTGACCAAACATGGCGTGGGGATGAAAAAGAAGAGGCCTTCATGAGGTACTAAATTTTTATGCAAATTATTCAACATTATTAGTAGGAATCAAAGTTAAGGAGAATGAAAGAGGCAATCAAGAATGAACCTGATGCAGTGAAGAAGAAATTCATGAAAAAGAAGTTGAAATTAGTAGTGTGTTCTTCACATGTTAGGGTTTTCAAGTTTGAAGCTGTCACTTAATTGAAGCAGGGCCCTTTGGGTTTACACAATGAGTCACCTACACTCTCCAGGTTTTAAGAGCCAAGAATTCTTGTTGTTATTCATTAATTATAAGTGAAATTATCAATATACACCTATTTCTTATCTCTAATAATTTTCATTTAGGAGGGAAATTGTGCTTAATTTTCTTATTTTCATTTTTATCTCCCCTCCCCAATTTTATGTACATTCCCTCCTACTGACAATAATAGCTAACATTGTAAAAACAATAATGACATAGTTTTTTGTTCGTCATCTAATGATGATTTTTTAATGAAACTAAACGATAAATAATCACTTTTCTCGTTAATAACATTTAATGACAAATTTTATGTTTGATCGTTAAAACATGGTCCTTAAAAGTCAAGTTTCTAGGAGTGTTTTGGCTCTCATGCCCCAAAACTCATAGGGATCTGGCTACAAGTCTTCAGGCTCTCATGCCACTAAGTTCACAAAGATCTGCCTACAGGTCTTTAGGCTCTCATGCTACCGAATGCATAGGGATTTGGAAACAGCTCTTCAGGCTCTCATCCCACCGAGTTCACATGGATCTTGCTATAGGTATTCAAGCTCTTATCCACCAAGTTCGTAGGAATCTGGCCACATGTCTTCAGGCACTCACACCACTAGAGTCACAGGAATTTGGTTACAGCTCTTCAAGTTCTCATGCCACCAAGTTCATAAGGATTTAGCTGTAGGTCTTCATGCTGTCACACTACCAAGTTCATAGAAATTTGGCTATAGGTCTCTAGGCTCTCACGTCACCAAATTTATTAGGTTCTAGCTACAAATCTTCAGGCCCACATGCCACCATCTTTATAGAAATCTAGCTATAGGCCTTTAGGCTCTCACGACACCACGTGCATAGGGATATGGCTACATGTGTTCGGGTTCTCATGCCAACAAGTTCACAGGAATTTGGCCACATTTCTTCAGACTCACATGCTAACAAGCTCACAGGGTTTTGTTTACAGGTCTTCAGGCTCACACCCCACCAAGTTCATAGGGATCTAGTTACAAGGATTTAGGCTCATATGCCACCAAGTTCACAAAGATATAGCTACAGGTCTACAAGGTCACACGCCGCCAAGTTCATAGGGATCTAGCAATAAATCTTTAGGCTCAAAAGCCACCAAGTTCATATCGATTTGGCTACAAATGTTTGTGCTCAATCGCTAAACTGACGAAAGTGTAATATGCCTAACGTTTGGTTCGAAAAGCATGGTTTTGGGTATGTCTCCAAATTAGGCCTGATCCTAATCATGTTTATTTATTGAATTAAGACATGTTATTAATTTCTAGTATGAAAAATTCATGTTGGGTCCCACTTTATAATTCGAATTTAATTATCACAAAAATTTTGTGTGAATCAATAGTAGGCCCTCGTAAATATGATTAAGCGATAAATTATTTTCTATAACCTCACAAAAATTTAATTTTGAGCTATTCAAGAATTTGATCGCAATAAAGTATATTTGTTTCCTAAGCCCAATTCATTTGAGCCCAATTTGAAGTCCAAAAAGTTAATTGATTTAGCTAATTATTATTACTTATGCCTAATTATAATTAACAAAAAGCTACTTTTGGAGGTTAAATATCAGCCAAGTAAGTTAATTTTCAAGCAAGCCAAGCCACACCATCTTTCTTACTCTTCTCCCTCTCATTTCCTATGGTAGCCCCCTATTTTTGCTACTGCCGCTGGCCACCCCAATGCCCCTAGCACCACCAGTCACCACAAAGCCCACCTTTCACTACTCCCTCCTCTCTAAATCCAAGCTCAAGTGAGGTAAAACTCTAACCTAACTTTGTTTAATTTTTAATTTTTATGAATGACTTGATTATGAATCATGTTATATTGATAAAAATGAGTGCTAATTTGGTATTTTATTATGCGTGGATGAGTTTGGAAGCATGTAAGTATTGGGATCAAATATGACCATGCAAGCTTGATATTGAAAATGATGAACCTTGAATTCTTTTGATTTAGTTTTGTAATCTTTATCATTAGGAGTGAATATGATGTTGCGTAGGGTAATTTTGGATGAGTTTTGATGTAAACTGGAATTGGCATAATCTAAGGTTTCATGATCATGCATGATTTAGTTAGACTTTTGAATCAAGTATGTTATGTGGATTGAATTAGAAGGAATTTGGAGGTTAGATATGCTATTGGCTTGAAAAATGATGTTGTGCAGGTTGTTTGGTTTCCTAGTTCAAGTAAGTGAATTTATGTGGACATTTTAAGTGATTATGTGAAGAAAAATATTGAATATGTGTAAGGTTGATCATGATGTAAGTTTTGAGTGTTTGGCAAGAATAAGGTAATTAGAGGAAGGAACAAAGTTTAATTGACTTTAAAGGGGCATTTAGCTCGATTATGAGAGAAAAGAAGGAAACCATAAATTTTGGGAGCTTAATTAAAAATTTCTAAATAAGTATGGATAGCAGAGAAAATACAAAGTTTAGTGAGTTCACCTTTGATTGTGTTTACTTGCATTGGGAATACGGGTTAAATGGCCATGTGGATGAAAATTGAGAAGAGGGGAAAGTAATGATTCAAGAATGGTGCCTCTCGGGCTAAGCTAGGGTCATGTAGCTATTGCTGAACCTGATTACACCCCCTCTTGGCCTTAAACCCTTATTATCCACCTCAAAAGTACCAAAAACCATATTCCATTTATAACCATCAAAGCCTTCCATTATAATCTAAATTACTTTATTTTGTTCTACTTTCCTCCCAATTATTTTGCCTCTTTGAGTTATGGACCTTTTAATTAATGAATTTCTATTAAAATTACCAACTATGTAAGTGAGTGTTTTTTACTAACTATGTATACCTATAATTACATTTCTGAAGTAGAATAAGGGCCTAGTCTATCATTCCCCCTAATTGTGCATAAATATTGTTAAGTGAGATTGCATTTTAAAAACCCCAGATGCATCCATTGCCTGTATCGTTAGAAATCAAAATACATTTATCAAAGTTATAATG
>NCQT01063368.1:0-14514 GCA_002740465.1 Stenocereus thurberi
CAACACAACAAAGTCAACAGGAAAGAATCCTTTATCAATTTGCACCAAGACATCATTTATATGCCCCTAGGAGTCCTAACTAACCTATCAGCAAGCTAAAGGGTACAGTTGGAAGGTTTCAGTTCACCTAATCCCAACTCTAAGTAAACAGAATATGGTATCAAATTAACACTAGAACTCAAATCCAAAAGTGCTCTTTCAATTTTACGATTGCCAATATAACATGAGATGGTAGGGACACCAGGATCTTTGAACTTAGGTGGAGTGTCACGTTTCAAAATCGAGCTCACTCGTTCACTTAGAAAAACCGTTTTAAACTTGTCATCTTTAGATTTTCTTTTAAAAGTGCACATGTCTTTAAGGAACTTAGCATAAGCAGGGATTTATCTAATTGCTTCCAAGAGAGGAAGATTGATCTTAACTTGCTTAAAGGCCTCTAGGATATCATCTCTTTGCTTGTCCTTCCAAGAAGGGAATGGTGCATCTAAAGTTTCAGGGTAAGGAACCCTTGGCTTATATGTCATAGAAGAGTCAAACACAATAGGAGAAGGGGATGGGTTATTTTCTTTTTCATATTCGAGGTCACTCTCTAAGGTCTTAAGTCTTTCTTTTTTATGATGTTCCTTCTCACTCACCTTGTTATCTAGTTCTTTACCACTCCTAAGAACAATTATAGCTTTTAATTGTTCAAATTGTTGGCCTTTAGGGTTCTATATGGGATGACTTGAAAGTTTTCCTTCTTCTCTTTTACCTACGGCTATGGCTAGTTGTCCAAGTTGGGTTTCTAACTTAGCTATGGATTGTGAGTGGGAGTCAACTNNGCATTTTAGACTCAATTCCTTGAACTTTAGAATCATCATTTTGCACAACAGAAATCAAGGTACCAAGGGTAGAAATTATCTTGTCAATTTCAGAGCTCCTAGATGGAGTTGGATGGGAAGAAGGAGGATCATATCTCTGGTTTTGAAAACGAGGAGCGGTAGGTCTACTGGACTGGGCATGAGAATTCTCAATATTTTGAGACCGCCATGAAAAATTAGGATGATTCCTCTAACCATGGTTATAGATATTCGAATACGGATTGTTAGAAGGAGGAAATCCTTGGACAGTATTCACTTGTTCAGGCACACAGTCAGACTTATTAATACACGGATAGTCAACAGAAGCATGCATGGGATTAACAGAAATCGAACACACATCTTGCATATAAGGGGCATCAGACACTTTGTTCATGTACAATAACTGATCAAATTTCTTAGCTAAAGCATAAACTTTACTAGAAAGGTCAACTGAATGTGAAACCTCATAAATCCCCCCATTTACTTCCTAATTGTCTAGGGAAATCAGAATGTGAGGAAGTAGCATGCAGATGTGAATTTTCACTCAAATGTTCAAACAATCCCCAAGCTTCTTTAGGAGTTTTATACAAGAAACTACCACCACATCATGTATCAACTATTTGTCTATTATGCTCATCTAAACCAGAGTAAAAACTCTGGACTAGTTGCCACATAGGTACCTCATGGTGAGGACAACTTTGCAACAATTCTTTAAACCTTTCCCAACTTTTATGCAATTGCTCATTTTTATTCTGTGAGAAAGTGGTTATAGCACGTCTTAAAGCAGTCAGTTTTCTAATAGAGAAAAACTTTTTCAAGAATTCCTTTTGTAATTGATGCCAAATGTTGATATTTATCTTAGTATCCAACCAAGCTTTAGCTTTATCTTTCAAAGAAAAGGAAAAATCCACAAGCGAAGAACATCATCAGATATATTATTCAAGAATATAGTTGAACAAATCTTTAAGAACGCGTCAACGTTATTGAACAGATTTTCATACTCGAGCCCATAAAATGACGGTAACATTTGGATAAGAGAATATTTAATCTTAAATGGCTTCGTAATAGTGGGCATGCGTATTCTTGTAGGTGAGTCATATGTGGCAGGAGTGAAATACTCCTTAAGTTGCTTTGGTGGTAAGGTTTGTTCTTCAGCCATCTTTTTCTTAGATTCCTTTTTCTTAGCTCTTATCTTTCAAAGAGAGCATTGAATTACAGGGTTATATGGTATGAGATCTAAGCACAAAGAACGTCTACCATGCATATACCTTATGAAAGGTCTTTCACCTACAATAATTGTCTTGTGAAAGGTCTTTCACCAGTGGATTTGTTCTAACTTCATTACTATTTATTATGCCACAGCTACCACTTTCTAAACTAAATGACACTATTGTGTTCTAGATCTAGAAGTCATTGTTAACGCATCTCATGAAACCTATGTGCAACTTGATGTAACGGGATCACCTACTATGACCACTAGTTAAGGTTGATGAATGTGTAACAAGCGCCAATGTCGAAAAGATGGCTCTATGCACAGTATACCAGATAGACAAGCATGCAGCAACAGTGACCTCTAAGTACAACTTTCTGCTGCAAATGACTTTGATACCATAGGGGAAGGATCAGTCAAAGGAATGAAATAGAAATTGTATTAAACGACACAACTTACATAGATTTCAGAAGGTACTTACAAAGAACTATTGAGCCATTATTGAAAGTAAGACAGAAAAATATAATAATAATAATACTAACAACAACGACGACGACAACAACAATAATAATAACAACAACAATAATAATAATAATAATAACAATAGTAATAGTAATAGTAATAGTGATAATAGTATAATAACAGTAATAATAGTAATAACAATAACAACAACAATAACAACAACAACAACATCAATAATAATAATAATAATAATAACAACAACAACAACAACAACAACAATAATAATAATAATGAGGATAATGACGATGGTGGTGGTGGAAATTAGAAAATTTTTATTGTCTCTCAATAATTGTGTATTTATAGTAAATAGGATTTGTAACTATTATGATAGTGTATCTAATAACTCCAATATTCCATATTTATAATAGCAAATATATTCTATTATTTATTATTAAAAATTGAAAACATAATTTATGTGGCATGGAGTTAGGTTTAGAATTAGGCTAGGAAAAATCCAAACCTCTAAAAATTTAACATGTGACATATGTAAGTTTTGGAAGGTTTTGTTGGATAATATCAAGAATATATATTCCACAAACAAAAGTTTATTAGACGTGTCTCTTTCGGAAGGAGTTACATGTTTGTCACCACGGAGGAGATTCTTGTTTTTTTCCTTTGCCCAAACCGAAGAATCTTTGAGCATGGATAGCGTGAATTTCTTGAGCAAATCGATTACTAAAGTGATGGTTTGAAATTGTTACTAGGAATCAAATATCAAATTACACAAGACTTTGTGTTACATTGGGAAATTGGGGAATCCATTTTTCAAAACAAAGATAGCAATAACCCAATATTGATTATTGAAAAGCAAATGGCAGAGTAACTAGTATTGGAGTGATTCAAGTCGGAATCTGTGTACTATATTGCAAACTAAGCACACCACAAGGCATAATAAAGTTGCAAAAAATTTGAAGCTACTTGAAAGGTATTCCTTTTTGACAACTAGTTGTACAATTGATCTAAGTAAGCTGCAAATATGGAAAAATTTTGTTTCGTAACTGTAATTGGTATATGGAGTTTCTTTTAATAATAGATGGAGTATAGCTCTATTTCTAATAATCTCAAGATGTATTCTAATTATATTCTGAACCTAAGCCTTGCCCTGAAGAAAGGGGAGATTATGAAGTGAGACAAGCATATGATATTCAACCCAATTCCATTTGTTTTCATAAAGTGATATGCAGTTTGAACGAGGGGAAATTTAACTCGAGATGATGCTATAGTGTAAATATAGTATGCACCAAGTATCTCACCGTGAGGTAAGGGGCAATAAAAGGACGAAAAGCTGTGAGAGCATGAATTGCATGAAACTAAATATCATTTGTGAATGGTAAAGTGGCCTCTACCTAGAGTCGATAATGGCTTTGATTAATTACCAAAATTTGGTTACCACACTAACACTAGGGTGGTTATAGAGGTGTATATATAATTATTCTCATATAATTAACAACCTAACTGTGTAGTTTATGAAAATTTAAGTGCAGTTATTTTTGTCATATTTGAGAAACAATGAGATGTGAAGAAGAGGAAAGACATGTGTTGACTGAGTGTAATGGTCACATTATTATACTATTATTTGGGCAGTTATAATATTAAGCATGCCAATTAAATCCCTATTGATAATTTTAGTTCGTTGTATGCTGCTATTTAAGGTCTTTAGGTTTTGATTCTAGGGGTGTGACAGAAACTACAAACATGACCCCTAATTGTCTCTCTCCTTCTCTCACACTAGCCTAGCCACCCTTCGGGTTCAGGTTCGGGGCGTGATAACTATGATGAGTCTACTAGCCACCATTAGCTCTGATTCAATAATTTGTGGGTGATTCCTAAGCATCAAGATCCTTCACTTCTGCATTACTAAGGTGCATTCTTATTTTTCAACAGCGGTATCAGCACCATTGGTGCTCGGTTTTGACCCAAAATTGATCCATCATGACTAAACATAGGATTAGTTCGTTTTATGTTTAAATTATGCTTAAAGTATCATCTATTACCCGTAATTGACTCGAATAATCTGCCTATGTGATTAATTTTTATAATTGCACAAATTGGACTGTTCTAAATATCAATGTGATGATATGTTCATCTCAATCGATCAGATTATGCTTATTGAAGCAAGTGCTCTGTATGACCATCCCTGTGTGTAATTATATGTTATACACAATGCTAACTCCCCAGAACCTGACCTCTTGAATAATTAAACACTAAACCCTTGATTGTTCACCGAAATGGATCACAGTTAGATGGTGAATATCTTTGGGCATGCAAACACGAGTGATGCTTTATGACCTAAAACTCTAACCCCGTAATTTGGCTAACCCCAGACCTTAACCCAATCTAGAAAAACTGCGGCTTGCCTCATTCCACACTAAGGAATTGACTCATGCAACGGACACAGACCTGTCATCGCCTCCGTGGCTACGGCGGTGTTTGTCTCGACTAGGCCCTGGTGGTCTAAGTGAGACAAAACTACTCCTTTTCCTCTTCTCACCGCAATAAGGCAAAGAAATTTTGAAAGAGGTGGAAATAAGAAGGAAAGATGAAATGCACCCATCAGAAAACCACCTGGAAGGGTAGCGCGTGTATACCACGCGCTGCCAACGAAGGCCATTTTGGCCTTTTTCTTCCTCCTTAGCCGCTCAAGTCCACCGATTGGCCGCTGATCTATGCAAAACCAACAAAAAAAATGCAGAAACCATTGCTAAAGTAGCGTATGGAGCCACACGCGATCGCCTTAATGGCACGTTGGTCATGTGGCTTGGATAAGTGGACTCGGTTTTCACCGATCTACATGGTGCTTATGCTGGTTTTAGCCAGGACCCGTGGGTGAGGCATGTAGGCCGCGAAGCACGACATCTTAAGTGGATGTTTTAGCAGCATTGGTGGGTAGCAGATTTCATCCCTTGGGTGTTTCTCGGGTGTTGGCGTGACCCTGCGGCGGTGATGACAGCCAAGGAGTGAAAAACCGGTGAATAGGGTCTTGGGTTGGTAAAATCCATTTTCAGGGTTGAAGGGAGGTCAAGCGTGGGTTGGAGAGAGGGAGTTCAAGCATAGGTTAGAGGGGGGGAGATCAAGTGCGAGTTAGAGAGAGGGAGCCCTACATTTTTTGTTTGGGCCTTCTTCATGACCATGCTTGCTTCAATTAATTTATTTGTTTGAAATCATCATCATGCTAAGTCAGTCCTTAGCAATGTGCGTAACGAATTTGTTTCATTCTATCATACAAACATGTGTATACGTGTATATATAGCATATAATTGAGTTAGTTGATCTTTCATGAATTTGTTTAGTAAAATTTAAATTTATAATGTCAGATGAACTCATTTTATTATTTCATGGCATATAAAATAATCTGCAACATTATGATTATGTTTTATAGCTTGCAAGTATTGTTTTAATGTTTTTTATTTTATAAAACCATGTTATATGAACGTGTATTATACAACATTAGTTTTATTTTGTGAATATGTTTCATGAACGTATGAATCAACTTTATAATTGAGGTCCTTGTATATGGTATGCGATTTTTGCATGAATCCGTTTCATGAAATCTAAGTTTGCAATATTATATGAACACATTTTATTAATAATTTGTGAGTAATATTTGAATTTGTTACAAATAATTACTTATATTGCATGAATGTGTTTTATGCGAATTATATAATTAAGCAACCCATTTTGAATCCGTTTCATAAATATGTTGGTAATTATATAAATTTCTTTTATATAATTATTTGTAGGTGTTATGAATGCATTTTATAAATATGTTTTATACACTGTTTAGTTATATGAATATGTTACATGTCAGTGAGAGATATTTTAAATATGTTTTATACACACACACACACACACACACACACAAAATTACCAAAGATGCTGTGAATTTGCTAAATTGTTTTAGCATTTTCCCTTGCCCAAACTAATTTTATGAATTCGTTTCATGAAATTTAAATTCATAATATTATGAATGCATTTTATAATTTACAATTAACATTTGAATAAGTTTCATGTTATCTATAATTATATAAATGTGTTTCATATAATGTTCTTTGGGCTTTAATGAGCTTCTCTTGTAACATGTTATTATTTGAATATGATTTGCAATATAGATTCATTATACAAATATATTTTATATAATAATCTAAATTTTATGGTTGATATGTCATTGATAGAGTTTCAAATGACATATTGGTAGTGTTATAAATTCATTTTATGTAATGATGTAACTACATGTAAATTTGGTTTGCAAGATAATGTTGAATATCTTTGTGATATTTCTATAATGTTAATTAGTTTAACCATCATGTTCACCATAAATTTTATTTTATGAAAAAATGTGATAATTATATTATAAAAACTTCTAATTCATATTTGTGTGTGATGATTATGAGCTTAGCGAAGTTTTTGATTATGCAACATGAATGATAGAGTTTTTGATAATTTAATTATTTGAAAATATGGCTAATGTCCATCTTTTAAAATATTTACTTCTAGATATGGAATTAAAATATGGTTGGTAATTTCTTTACCAATTAATAGCTTGATAGCGCTGACTATGACACAAAGTGTCAGAAGGCTCAATTTCTTCTGAACAAGCATGAAGTGTTAGAACACTCATAAGGTTTTAAGTCTCCTAGAATGGCAAAGATGATACTGGTGGTGAGCAGTATAGAGAAAACTTAAAAGCATACCAAAAATGGTTCGAGAATGGATCGATCAACATGCCATACCTTGTCATATTGCATCAATGACGATTAAATGAGGAAATCGAAAGTTATCCCATTGTCAAGTATATATGGGATTAGCTTAGCATTAAGTTTATCCTAATTCATTTCCTTATACCGTTCTGGACCTAAGGTTGGTATTGCAAAAAGAGGACAGGCCTAAGGGAAATAAAGAGACGCATATAGCATGTGTGAAGTACTATAAATGTGGAAATAAGGGACTCTATGCTTGGGATTGTCTCGAATTGATTAAGGTACCTCCTTTCATAGTTGCTCCTGGATAATGTATGTGCTCCCAAGCATCAGTTGCCAATTATGATCCCTAGTGGATTGTAGACACTGGCCAACCAAGCACATAGTTTAGGATCGAGTTGATTTTGTGAACCTTCATCGCCACCAGGTGAGTTCACAAAATTTCGCTTTTGGTAATGATCATGAAGAAGGTATCCTTAAAACAAGGACATATCACCATGAAGAGAATGTGTTGCTTCTTCATGATGCTCTCTATGCACCTAGGTGTGATGTTCCCTTGTGTCTTTTGCTTATGAGATTAGTTTTCGCTTTAATTTTCGTCTAAATGTCTTAGATATCATATATGATGGCAATTTGTTTGGTCATGTCACATTGAAAGGTGTTTTTAATGTGTTAGACGAAGCAAGACATCTTCCACCATTGCCTCATTTTCAACTATATCTTAGGCATGCTCAACTTAACCATGATGCTTAAGGTAGAGTTAACAAACCAGCTATAGATGGTCTTTTAAGACTAACTCACGAGGCTTAAGTTGTAAGATGTGAGTTATGTTTAGATAGTAAAGTAATGTGAAATCTTTTTATGAGGCTTTGAGGGCATCAAATCCGTTACTATTCGGTCACTCCAGACATCTACGAGCCTATGAATGTGGAAGCATAAAATGGAGCGACGTATTATTCATGATATAAGTATGTGTACCTATGATCTCACCGCTATTAGGTACTTAATGTGTTCATATACTTTGTAGCGGTAGAAGGACTCAGTTAGAACGTGAATATTTTCTTCGTGAAGTGAATTCCTACGATGTCGATTTCCTTGAAGATGTGTTCCCAAGATTTTTGGTGAAATTTGAAAATGACCTCAAATTGTATGAGTTATAAAAAGACCTCCAATAATATCTGAGTGAGGTGGAGGATTTTCTCCCTAAGTCACAAAGGATGGTTCACCTCCCCTACTTGATAGGAGCAGTGAAGGTTTGTCTATTAAGGAGAATGAGATTCATCCTCAATCTCCATATATTAAGAAGAGTCAGCTTAAGAATGAGGTTTATCTTCAATCTCTCATTCCTAAACATACAGTTAGTCGACACATTCAGGAACCTCCAATGAATAGTGGGAGTAATTTTCTCTCCATGCTCAGGGTTCCATACCTCTTAGAGAAAGGGGGAGGTATTTCTCAACTAGGCGGACAAATAATGAAGGTCCCAGGATCCAAAGGAGTGGGCATGGAAGAGGACGTTGTCCTATGCATTTCCTTGGAAGTTGAGGAACCTACCTCTTATCAAGAGGTGATTTATTCACCAAATCACAAAGAGTTGATGGATGCCATGGGGGATGAGATGGACTCAACGGCAAGAAAAGGTTTTAGCACTCATTGATCCTCCGCCTCGACGCAAGTTTATCGAAAGCTCATAAGTTTTCAAGATAAACATTGGGCAGATGGTTTGATCGATGAGTTTAGACCCTACTACTCCTAGCCCTGGTTGTCCGTTTGGACTTTGAGGTGTTTGAAATGGCCATAAAGACTACTTTCCTCAATGGTAATCTTGAGGAAGATATTTATATGGACTAACCCATTGGTTTTGTATCAAAGGGACAAGGGGACAAGATGTGTCATCTTAAAAGGTCCATATATGATATTAAGCAATCTTCCAGATTTTGGTACTTTAGATTCCATGGAGTCATAACTTAGTTTGGCTTATTTATGGTCTCAAATACCATCATGTTTGTGTCAATTGCTCAACATGGATGATTATTTTTCTTACCTTGTATGTTAATGATATACTGCTAGTTGGGAACAAGTTGTAGTTGATTGAAGCTACTAAAGTGGTTGTACTATGTCTTTAAGATGAAGGACATGGATGACACTAGATATGTCCTGGGAGTGGAAATAATTCAAAACCATCCCAAGATGCATGCATCAAAATGTCTTGGAACGATTTTGGATTTATGATTCCGAATCCACAGATATTCCAGTTTAGAAGGGTCTAACCTTGTGTCTTGTTAGGTGCCCTAAAACAGATGATGAAATGGACAATGTCCCTTGTGCTAGTGTCATAGGAAGCTAAATGTAATCCATGTTATGTACACAGCTTGACATTTGCTTAGCAGTTGGTTGGATAAGTCGTTGTCAAAGTAATCCAGGACTTATTGTCTAGTAAGCCGTCAAGAGAGTCGAGCACTACCTTCGTGGTACAACTGACTTAGTCTTCTGCTATCAAGGGGAGACCTCAAGTTGAGAGTATGCTCAAATGACAATTGAGGTGGTGAGCCGAATGAGTCTAGGTCCAACCTTAGGATGTGCCCTCATGCTAGTTAGGAGGGCCATGTCATGGTGGAGTAAGAAGCAAAAACTACACAACAATGTCAGCTATGGAAACAGGTTATGTATCTTGTTACCATTGAGCTAAAAAAGCATTGTTATTAGGTATATATACACTAACAAGGTGATTATGTTCCCTTAACTAAACCTATCCCTAGTGATGCGTTCAATGATCATTTGTTAAGTCTAGGAATTCATAAGGTTTAGTGCTTAGATGTATCTTGTTATGTGATGGACACATTTCTTTTGTAACCGCGCAAAGCGCTTGATACAGTCGCAAGTGCACAGTGGTGTTATAGCAAATCAAGATCGATCCTACAGAGACTAGGCTGATCTATTGGACTATAATCCCTTAAGATAGGCTAAGCGAATCCAAAATTTGCGAATAAAATTTATCTATGCTACTTATCTAATCTAATAGATAATCAATCAACGAATTCAATGAAACCAAGCAATTTTACAACTCAAGAATTAATCAAGCGTTTTTCTTTAGATGAGTAATTCCAAAACTGATGATCAATTTATCAAGCCCTTCTTTTCAGGTGGAATGAAATTCTTAAATCTAGTCAACTATCATTTGTTAAGGGTTTTTGATTAATTTAAGATTATCAAGAACGCGAATATCAAATTTAGGAGTTTCTTAAATGGTGAATGTTTCTTAAGATCTCACTCTCTTAAGTTGAATTTTAGTTTTCTAACATCTAGTTTCAACTTTTAGTTGATCACCAAATGTCTAAAATGTGCAAGAAATCAATCAAATTTCCTACTAGCAAATCAGCGTCTAAGATTCAATAGAATAAACCCAACAAATCCAAAGCACCTTTAGGTCAAAACAAGAATTGATTCATTCACAAGAATTCAACTAAATTCCAAGATTAACAATCCAAAAATTAACATAAAAATCAATAGTAGTCTGAAAGCATAAAAATGTAAATGGAATAGAGAAGAGAAGGGAGGGGAATTGCTCAGTCGATGCACGCTTGAACCGCCGTTGCTAACTCAATCTGGAATCCTTGCTATCTTTGCCTTCACTCCTCTAAACTCTTCTAAATCTAAATCCTAATCTAATTGATGAGATTGAAAAAAGGAAAATGGAATGATGATTGTGGATGCAAACAACCCCTTTTATAGCAAAACTCCTAGAAGTCAAACAGCTATGCATAATAATAGAATTAAAACTGCCTGGAAGTCGAATAGACACTAGAAAGCAAATAGCCTCGGGGGAAATGAGGACATCACGGACCGTGGCCTTCACCAGGGACGGACCGTGATCAGCTCTGACACGACATTCTTCTATTCTTTCTTCCTGCCATGGGCATGGTGACTTGGGGCATCCATGGTGAGTCATAAGGATGACTTTTAAGGATCAATTCTTGATCAAAAAGGTCTCAAAACCTACAAAAGTCATCAAAGCATTATACCCAAGAGGAAAATGAGATTTTTGGGGTAAAAACTAAGCACAAAACTTATGAATCCCTTAAAAATGCATCAAATTGACCCTAAAATAATATGCTCTATGCGTACTTATCAAACTCCCCATGCTTCAACGGTTACTTATCCTCAAGCGAACACCATATAGGACCAACAAGAGGATATGCATTTAGGATTCAGAACGGTTAATAACCTCCTGAAAGTAGGCGGGTCATTGCATATCACAAGTAAGAATATCAATTAATAATAATCCAAAGTAGTGCACAAAATATTTCAAAATTAGAAGGAGAAGAAGGTTTTCGAAAAGGTACGAGACCTCAAGTTCGATATCAAACTTAGTCAACCCCAAAGAACTATAAAGCATGTCATGCAAGCATAAAGTATTGTGCTGAGCTAAATGTGAATCACTTCCACTCATGTGTTTGAAATATAGCATAGGTTCACTCAAGACTCATTCCAAAGATGCAATCTACCATATGCTTGCCAAGACTCTTAAATTCTCCACCACTAAAAATACAATATGCATAAGACAATCAAGAGGATTTTACAAGGGTTGTCATGTGGGTTAGAAGGGTTAAGGGAAAGGAGTGGACAAATGTATTTGGGATCATATGGAGCTACTTAGCCAAGTAACTAGGGAGTAACCAACCAAAGCACCTAAAACAATGAGGTTCACCAACACTCCAAACCCCTACAATACAATGAATATATTCCAATAAATTAAGTAGGAAATGAGTTGGCCAATAAGGAACTCAAAGTATTTACATATCTAATGCCAATCAACTTAGTCATTTTCTTTGTTTTTCTTTTTCCTTTTTATTTTGCTTTTTTTTCGCAACATGACTTTGTCTTCCTTTTTTTCTTTTTCTTCAATACAATTTTTTTCTTTTCTTTTTTCTTTTTGGTTTTTTTTGAGAACTGAAACAAAAATTGCAATTATTAAAAGGCATAGGATTACTAATTGTTAACTCACAATCTAATATATATACAAAACCCAAATAAGAGAGAAACACAACTAAATGCTCAATATCATGAATCTGTCAATAAACCAACATATCAAAGCCACCTTAAACTCAATTATCTCCAAAACCACGCCCTACATAGACAAAGTAATGCTCCATAGACTTGGCTTAAATGTAGGAATATTTGTTTGGCCAAGGGCCAATATGAAGGGATAACAACAAAGATGGAAGAAAGCTCAAAGGGGCTAGCAAAAGGGAATAAACATGTAATACAAGGGTAGACAATTTAGCTATGTAGCTAAAATAACTAAAGAAAGAAATGCTTCTATCATATCATCAAATATGCACATTTTAACACAGTTTTGAACAAGAGTGAAAGCAAGTTCTAGAGATGCAACATGGAAGAGTCACACACATGAAAGAAACATGAGATTAAATATAATAAATTAGTCCAAATAAGGCTTAAAGTCTCATGGGACGTCTACCAAAGTCTTATTAAGCTCACAAAATGACTCCCATGTACCAACATTAGTGCTATGGACTTCAAGGGATAACAAAGTTCTTAAACAAGACAAGGGTCAAAATAAGAAATATTGATAAAACTTTCAAAAATTTAGTACCAAAGGGGAATACACATCAAAAGGTACTCAAGCTTATGAAAGCTATTTTGCCTAACAAAAACATCATTGGAGGTTATCTCACACAAATCTACACCATCCCTATATGCAAACCTAAATGCAAATCTAAATACAACTAAATGCAAAACACTAACGCAAACAAAAAGAAACCTAAAACTATATCCTTTAACAAGTCTGCAAAATAATAACCGAAATAGAAAAAATAGAAACTATCCTTCCCTCATGTTTAGATAAGGCATTATTATTCAAAGGAAAGAACGTAAAGCAAGGGAAAGCAAACAAAACATAACGATCTCACCAAGTTAGGTGCTAAGTGCATCTAAGCTAAGGCCTCCATGCAAATGGGACACGTGAAGCATCAGCCGCTCCATCACAACTTCAAGACACGGCCCAACAAAGAAACATAGTCAAGGCCCACAAAAGCTTGTCAAACACCACAGCATGAGGCAAACAAGCTTGGCTATAAGAGAGCATGAACATGAACATAATAAAGAAAGTTAGTTCTCTCTTTAATAACAAAGCACTATAGAAAAATTAAAAAAGAAATCAAAGAAAGTATTCCACATGATTTTTAAAGTCTCATCCACTAGGTACATACAATAAGGGTCAATAGAGGGATCATACGCTCTTAAATAACCTAGGAACATAAAATTATCAATATTCCCACCAAGCATACTAAACATGTTATCCTCGTAGCCCAATCATTATTAGCGTCAACAATCATAGGATTATCAATGGGCGTGTCAATGTAATACTCAGGGGAAGGAGAAGGTTGTAAATACATAGGTGAAACATAGGAATGATCAAGAGGATTCGGGTGAACAATATTATGAAAACCAAGGCTAGGAGACTCCTCGTGCTTAAACACTTCACTTGATCCTTCCAAAGGTGTCTCAACTAGGTCATGTACCTTATCAAAAGTATCTTCTGACTCAAAACATGCATCAATAATAATAAACCTAGCAACTACCCTAAAAGGCTCACCCATGTTGAGCCCTGTGCACTGAGCTAAAGGAAAGGACGAACCTGGTAAGGTTAGGATAACATTAGTATTGTCTGTGTTTGATGCAAAGTAAGGTTGAGCATGGCGTGCACCGTAAGGACATAAATTGGTTTCATGGTCAGAAGAACTACACAAATCACACCAAAACGGAGCATAATAAGATCTAGCATAGAATGCACAAGGATCAAGAAATGAATATCTAGAAACACGACTAGCCCTCTCATATTCAAATGAATCCCAAGCAATCTACCCAAGTAAATATCATGCCTCATCAACATTTTTACTATGAAAACTCCAATACTCCAAAAGAATATGGATTTTACTATTCACACCCTCATCAACAATGTCTAATGCTTCTCATTTTCCTACACAATAACCACATTGAGCAAGAAAGATATCTAAACATTTAAAATACCTCCAAAACAATTGATGCTCAAATAGGGGAAAATGGATAATGGCCATTTTTTGCTCCTCAATCTCCTTTTTTTAATTTTCAAAAATTTTTTTTGGTTTTTTTTTATTTTCAAAGAAAAAGAAAATGCTCAGTCAAACCATCGAGAAAAACCCAATATTCGACACTAGTCCCTAGAAATGGCGCCAAAAACTTGATA
>NCQT01063368.1:14585-25310 GCA_002740465.1 Stenocereus thurberi
TTATAATCCCTCAAGATAGGCTAAATGTATCAAAAATTTGCGAATGAAATTTATCTTTGCTACTTATCAAATCTAATAGATAATCAATCAAAGAATTTAATCAAACGAAGCAATTTTCCAACTCAAGAATTAATCAACTGCCTTTTTTTAGATCCGTAATTCTAAAACTGATAATCGATTTATCAAACCCTTCTTTCAAGGTGGAATGAAATTCTTGAATCTAATCAACTATCATTTCTCAAGGGTTTTTGATTAATCTAAGATCATTAAGAATGTAATTATCAAATTTAGGGGTTTCTTAAATGGTGAAATTTTCTCAAGATCTCACTCACATACGTCGAATCTTAGTTTTCCAACATCTAGCTTCACCTTTCAGTTCATCACCAAATGTCTAAAATAAGCAAGAAATTGATCAAGTTTCTTACTAGCAAATCAACGTCTAAGATTCAATAGAATAAACTCAATAAATCCAAAGCACTTTTAGATCAAAACAAGAATTGATTCATTCACAAGAATTCAACTTAATTCCAAAATTGACAATCCCAAAATTAACATAAAAATCACTAGTAATCTGAAAGCATAAAAATGTAAAGAGAGAAAAGGAGATAAGGGAGACGAATTGCTCAGCCAATGTGCACTTGAACCGCCATTGTGAACCCAATCTCGAATCCTTGCAATGTTCATCTTCACTTGCTCTCAATTCTCTGTAAATCTAAATCTTAATCTAATTGATGAAATTGAAGACAGGAAAATAGAATGATGGGTTGTGGATACAAACAGCTCCTTTTATAGCAAAACTCCTAGAAGTCGAACAGCCACGCGTAATAATAGAATTAAAACTGCCTAGAAGTCGAACAGATGCCAAAAGACAAATAGCCTTGGGGGAAATTAGGATATGACAGACTGTGGCCTTCATCACGGATAGACCATGGTCAGCTCTGCCTCGACATTCTTCTATTCTTTCTTCCTTCCACGGGCATGGTGACTTGGGGCATCTATGGTGAGTCATAAGGGTGACTTTTAAGAATCAATTCTTGATAAAAAAAGGTCTCAAAACCTGCAAAACTCATCAAAGCACTATACCTAAGTGTAAAATGGGATTTTTTGGGAAAAAACTAAGCATAAAGCTTACGACTCCCTTAAAAATGTATCACAATGGCCCGAAAATGATATGCTCTATGGGTACTTATCAGTGCTCATGAGTTATTTTTGTATGTTGGGCATATTGAAATGTCACCAAGCTTCTAATTGGCCTTGTCACACAGGCAATCACCCTGTCGCTTGACTAGAAGGCAGGAAGAGACGGAATCATATTAGCAGTAGGTGTGCAATATTGATTACTCACACAGGAATTGTATGAGTAAAATGAATAGAGTCGCCTTAGTGAGTCTAAGATGAGACTCGAGGGAGTCTAGTATGAAGTCAGATTTCATACTGAAGCTATAAAAGTCGAGTCTTGTGTGACAAGTTTAAGATTCAGTATGTTGATTTAGTGGCTTAGGTTAGATTTTGCCATGACATGCATCTCATACTGTGTGTGTTTATAAGGCGGCCCACACATAGAGTGATAATTGACTTCCCTATCTCTTGTCACTGTGTGTCCCTATGGACGATGACCCTTTGACTTAACATTATGATATAAAGCCGAAGCTTGGTGTTGCTACATTAATATGTTTTTTAAGGGCCATGATGTACACAGTTCAGCAAGAACATGTTAGGAAAGCAATTAAGCTGAAATTTCATTTCATGAGTGTTTAAGCGAAAATCTATCTATCATCACCATATAAGCCCAAGCGAGTGTATTGAGTATATAATCATATGATGTATCATATGGAATAAAGGGAGTATGTATGCCACTGGTGATGTTGAGGATGATTTAGGGTATTGTATTACGTGAAAGTGTTATGTTTGTTAAATGGTGACTTAATATAACACTATTGGTTACTTTCTGGTAGCATCCGGATTCCCGGTATGAGGCATGGAAAGATTAGTTGGGAGAGAAAAGTGTAACTTATGGTTTATGTGACTGAGGAGGAGCTATTGATTGAGTGTAACTGTCTCATTATTATGCTATTAATTGGGCAGTTGCAAATGATTAATTATATATTAATCATGCCCACTAAATCCCTATTGATAGTTTCAGTTACGTGCTCCTATTTAAGGGGTTTAGGTTTTTATTTTGGGGGGTGATAGAAACAAAAACATGACTCCTAATTCTCTATCCCCTTATCTCATGCTAGCCTAGCCATCATTTGGCTTCGGGTTTGGGGTGTAATAACTATGGTAACTCTAGTAGCCACCATTAGTTCTCATTCAATAATTCGTAGGCGATTCCCAAGCATCAAGATCCTTCACTTTTGTGTTACTAAGGTACGTCCTTATTTTTCAATAGCATGAAACACTAATCAGTATGGGCTTAAGGTAACTAAAAGTGATTAATCAATATGCAGTCGGAGTTGACTGTAATAAAGTTACACTGTTATGCACAACTGGCAAATGATCAAATCTCGTGCAAAACTTATGCTTAAGTGCTGAATGCAAATTCGTGAGAGGGAGACTTAATTTGTTGGACAAATGGCATCGAGTTGACACTAATAGCGAAATTGCTTCATCCATTTAGGAGGAATAAAGGTGTAGAGAAAATGGAGCATAATTTACTAGTGGTATCGTAGCATTATCACGATGCATATTTTTTGCATATTATATTTGGTAAATATGCAAAACATTATTTTTTTTCCTAAGTTAGTAATTAATTAGGTCTCTAACTTGTAAATATATATGCATCTGTGATGAATGAAAGGGAAGAGAATCCATTCGTGGGAGCTATTGGTTATCAATTTATTTTGGTATCAAAGCATGTCCTTGATCATGATTTGCCACCATCTTCGAAGGATAGTTTGCATTTAGGTGCCCAGAAGTTTTAGATATTAATATTTCTACCCATATTTTCTGGAGTTAATATTCTAGGCCTCGAAGTTTATTGACCGTAATTTTAAGTACCCTCCATGTTTTGTATATGCCTCTAAACTTTCAAAATTTGCATTTTTAACACCAATCCTTAAGAACTTACTTTTGAAAATTTTAATTTTGTGCATGTGTAATTTCCATTTACAAGTACTCCTCAAAACCCTCTTTCAATTGGTATCAAAGCCACATGACCCAAAATAATTAAAAAAGTAAGATAATTAATAGTTAAATTAAGCTAATTAACTATCTTTTATGCTTGAATTGTCATCTAGTTGTCCTTATCCTAATTATTCACATATTGTGCACTCACCAGAAGGAACCACTTTAGTAGCATTACAATTTAACTGTATCATTGATATAACTTTAGAATTAAAGATGGAATAAACAAAATTTGGACTAAAGTTAAGGAAATAAAGAAGCAGTTATTTATAATCCATT
Organism: Stenocereus thurberi; assembly: GCA_002740465.1. NCBI lineage: Eukaryota > Viridiplantae > Streptophyta > Magnoliopsida > Caryophyllales > Cactaceae > Stenocereus > Stenocereus thurberi. Next base: position 17,991 of record NCQT01063368.1, read on the forward strand.
TTTCATTGATAAATGAAATCAAACATAGTGGAAAATTTGATTTAATTATTAGTACTCCATTTCAGCATAAATATCATTTCCAAAACCTAAAAATAAAAATAATTTCCTTTGCATGATATAAAAAACCAAAAAAAAGAAAGAGAACAATCTGTGGAGAAAGAAGAAAGCGAAGAAAAGGATCGAGTATAAGTAGTATAATCATGAGGAATTATAGAATATGTTTGACACAGCACAAAACCTAGAAGACTTAGACAAATCATGGTCGTAATAGTTAAAAAACAAGATGTATTATCTAATGATAATGAAAATGCAAATAATGTCCACTTAGAAGAAGAAATGTATCAAAAGATGAACTTGATTAAATTAGAAGATCTGGATGTACGTTTAGAAGAGATTAAGAGCAAACTAGATAAAAAAAAATACAGTAAAATTGTATTTGATGATGAAATCAATGAGACTAGAGAAGAACTCAACACAGATGAAATTAAGTGTAATCTAATTAATAATGTTATTCCAAAATCTGAAAAATTTAGTGAATCTTATGGAAGAAATACCCATTTTATGAGACCCAGATACATTCTAGCAGGGCATAAAACATAGTTTCCCTTTGAGTTCATCCCAAGGAAAATGACGTCCTTTTGAAGAAATTAGTCTTACCACAATTAGCTAAACGGGGTACATCCTAAATATAGATGGAGCTCGTAGTAGAGAGAAATATTTGAACATCAGAAAAGAGGAATGAATATTAGTTTGAATTTGAATACCACATGGTCTTAAGGGAATTTCCGAAACTATATCGAACATTGTTTTTCTGATATGGTAGCTGATTGGTATGACTCATTAGACGAAGAAAGTAAAAATGTATTAAAAATGATGAAATCACCAGCTGCTATGTTTAAAAACTTATGTAAGGAAATTAGAACTGAATTTATCAAAGCTAAACTTAATTATGAAGAAAAAGCTAGAGAATGGCAAAGAAAGATTAATAACTGAGAACTATGAAGGTCTGAGATATCTGAAAAATTATGTTGCTGAATTTAGTCAATATTACCATAAAATTGGAGATAATGAAACCAATCTTGGGATGTTTATAATTAATAAGAAATACGTTGTACAGCTTGAAAAAGTAGTTGCCAATGATACCCTTGTTACAAGAATATCTTATTTAAAAAAATGGATCAATGATCAATGTCTTGATATCCAAAAAAAAAGAAAATGAAGAAACAATTTCTATCCTATTGGGATAATCCTCACCAATGGGAAATGAACCTAACAAGAGAAGAAAATGAAAAATCTTATTTAAAAAAGAGCATCAACAAGCAAAGGGAAAAGAAATATAAAATAAAGTATTATAAGAAACTACTCCCTAAAAAATGAAGAATGTTTAGAAAAGCTACTTATTATCCTGTAGGGAAAAAACAACCGTAAGTATTGGACATGCGAAGAAGTAAGTCATTATACAAACAAATCCACAACAGGAAAAATAACAAGCTTACAGAAACTTTAGGTAATTTGGATTAGTTTCAACTTAGCAAGGAAAAAGCACTAGATCTAGCTCAGAAAAACAACAAGGGAATTGCTGAGAATGTACTGAAGATGAATATGAAGAAAGTGATCTTGAAGAAACTAGTAATATTATGAAAAGTAGCACAAGTAGCCTTGCTGATCTTCAAGGAGAACAGTTTATTATAGATAATGACAATGAGGATGCCAAAGGAGGTTGGGTCCTTCCTATAATTAAAAAAGATATGATCGATAAAGAAATCTATCCTTCAATTAAAGAGCAAGTACATATGCAAAATAATGGAAGGAGATATAGAAATAAAAGACTGTGAGTAGGATGCGGGAGAAGCTAATCTCATTAATTTAGGAAAACATAGGAAACCATCCTTACACATAACAAAGATAGAATATATTGGTATATTTATGTTGGAAGCGTCCAAGTTCAAATTACTCCATTATAACATTATAACAAAGATATTGATCTATGTGCTTTGCTACATGACATCAGGCATGCCAAATTTAATGGTCAAATTATCAAAAGCATCGAGACCAATTTACGTGACAAATGAGTAGGGTTTGATTACTAACCTATATATTGTGTGAGGCAAAAAGATGAACTTTCCAAAAAACTTCCTATCCCCTAAGACCAAAATAATTGAAATGGACATGAAGAGATGAGGTTACCCACTAAGGATATTTTAGAAAATAATATACATTTTAGATAATATTACAGATTTAAAGACTAAGGTAATAGTCACAGAGGTAGAAAAATTTAAAAGTTCTACTCCTACGCAAAAAAATTAAAATAAAATCCAATTCTCAAGAGATGAATATTGTAGATAATGGACATCTAGTTTTGCCAATCCCACAAAAACCAATAAGATAAATATCATGAAAGTTGATGAGAGTGATAAAATTACCATTAAACCCCTGTTAAGAAGCATGAGTGCAAGATCAGAATGGGAAGCAAGGTCTTCATTGGCCAAAGAAGAGTTTAAAGAAGATTATACAATTAATATGACTAGTGAAATAAGTAGAATGAGATTTGAATATGCAAGACACAATGTAGACCGAAGTATGAGCCTAAATAGAAAAGTCATTGGGTACAAACAAGAACTTTAGTGAACAAATCTATGAGGATAAATTAGTTAAAAATATGACTATGGAGATATGCTATGAAGTCACTTATATAAACCTTAAGAATATCTATTTCCAAATAAATGCGTGTTTAGAAGGATATAATAAATATAAATTGTGTGCCTGCATATGTAGGGGTTGTTATGTTTGTTTTAGAACATATCTTTATTTCTAGAATTTGTGTCGAAAAAGGCTAAGAGTCCTTTATAAGTAACGATTGCTGACAATAAATATGAATTATGTGCCTACATAGATCTTTGTCGGGTAGTGGTCAACTCCCTCTTAATGTAATTATTGGAAATAATTTTAAGAGGTTATATTCTCCATGCACACAAACCATCAATCAAATAATATTTACAATAATGATCACTTAGTTTCTATTGATAAATTAAATAACACTTGTATTCATCGAAAGATTGAGTTTACATGCAGGTAGCGTGGTTAGAAAGTAATATCTGTATGATGTGATATAGCACTAACAATCTCACTGCTTAAGTTATCTATTGAAGAGGAGATTTGCTAAACAACAAGTGTAATTATGCAAAGAGCTCTATTATGATAATCATCTTAAATTTTGGGACAAAGACAAGATCTTTACAAAGATTACTTTACTATACCATAACATTGTTATCCGAGTCAAATAATTGTTGTATATACACTAGGATATCCAAGAATTTGATAAGCGAATCAAAAAACTTTTTCATGAAGGATTAATCAGAAATAGTAAGACTCCTCATACTAGTCCTGCTTTCATGGTAAGAAATTATGCTGAAGAAAAAAGACGAAAAGCTAGAATCTTAATCAATTGCACTATTTTGTTGGAAATGTAATACACATCAAAGATAGTATTATCATTAGGCTTTTTCATAGAATTCAAGGAGCCTCTTGGTTCTCGAAAATGGACTGCAAAAGCGGATACTAATAGATAAAAATGAAGGAAGAAAGCATTCCTTTAACTACTTTTAGTACCCTTTAAGGACGTTATGAGTGGATAGTAATGCCATTTGGTCCTAAAAATGAACCTCAAATATTTCAAAGAAGAATAGATAGCATCTTCAAAGACCTTATTCATTATTGTCTAGTTTACATCAATGACATTCTTGTCTTTTCCGGGACCATAGAGCAGCACAAAGATGACGTTCTTGCCATCATGAAAAGATGCATTGATCATGGCATTACCTTTGGTAAAAATAAATACATTTATGCTGAACAAGATATTGAGTTTTTTAGTTCCATAGATAAAAGCTGGACAAATTATCATAGAAAAATATATTCTGGAAAAAATATAAAATTTTCCTTAAAAGATTGGAGACAGGAAGCAATTAGAAAAGCTTCATGAGTGCCTTACCTATGCTTCAAACATCATTAAAGATCAAGCTAAATTAAGAAAACCATTGCAGTAGAAACTCAAGAAAGAAGTAAGTTGGATATGAACCCCTAGCACTTAACAGATTGATCAAAACGTCAAAAAGATGTATAAAAATCGTTCTATTCTTAATTTGCCTAATGAAGGAGGTGATTTAATTCTTAAGGTAGATGCCAGCAATGGGTACTGGAGTGCAGTACTCTAAATCAAAGAAGGAGAAAAACTCTGTAAGTATTACAGCGGAAGTTTTAATAAAGTGGAACGAACCTATCCCACAATGAAAAAAGAAATTCTTGCAATCATAAGGGGAATTGAAAAATGCTTAGTCTTTTTAGCACCAAAAATTTAAACTTATTGTAAGGGCATATTTGGTCTTGCAAAAAAGAATTTATTAAATATTGCAAGCACAAGGGTGACTCTTATGTTGGTAATTATTGCTTAACCAATTTTCTTTCTTTATTTAACATATATAGGGATCAAAGAATTCTCTAGCAGATAGTTCAACTCGTGAATTCGCCAATGGTAATCACCATAGGACAACTCCTATTGGAAAAGGAGGAAATCTTGAATGAATCGTCATTATTACTAGAACGGCTTTCTCCTTCTACCAGAGTTCTTATGGATATTTTGAAAATTCATATAAAGAGTAGATCATGTTTTGGTCTGCTGTCTTTTGCATATCTAATATTGCGAACATTCAGCATTTTAGAGTTACAAATGAATTACCTAAGATGTCCTTATGATATTCAACCAAAAAAATAAGTTTCTATATTTAAGAAAAATAGTCCAACAATTGGTATACAACCCACATCGACTACTATCACAATTACTGTTATGATATTTGGGTGTCGTGGAGTACAACAATCTTCTTTCCAGATAGATCTCGAATTACTAGTATTAAATTCCCAGCAAATTCAATATCTTCTGATGACCCCATCTTGAAAGCCTGGGAACATGAAATGATAGCTTACCTCATGGAAAACCCAGATCTTAAGTAGTCGTTCGGCTCAAGACTAACTAAGTTTTAATGATGCATGTTTAAAATGATCTATTAGATTCTCACATCTCTTGATGGTCCAACAAAAATTCTACATAGTAGAAGCCAATATGTCAAGGTACAATGCGCAGTAATTGAGTATGAAAATCGAAAAGCCAAACAAGCGATTATCTTGTTCAATTAGTTGACTTAGACTGTCCTAATGATTAACAACAAGAAGTATTCCGAAATGACAATAAGTAGTTAGTGATCCTGCTATAGCAAGAGCCATTGCTTTTTATAATATTAATTATTAAATTTAGGCATGAATTGAATGAGGAAAAACATTAGCACATTACAGGAACCCTATTTTCGTTTATCATAATGATTTTAACAAATATACGAAGGTAGAGGAGCTACTTCAAAAGATGTCTTTGATTATCTCTTTGACGTTGGAGCCAAAAAATTCCTACCAGAAAAAGGAAAGAGATATCTTCGTGAATTATTTGAAAAATAGTAGCAACTTTAACTTGATGAAGATTTGGATAAGTATCTGGGTAATAATAGACTAGAAGACATTATTAAAAATGAAGACATACAAAATCNCAATATGGATGACTAGTCTTGTCAACATTAAGTACTCTAAAAAGTTGTTATATCATTATTGTGTTATTATGTCAAGTATTAAGCCAATAAATACTAGTCTACTTTAGCCATATAAGTGTAGCTGTAACCATGTGGAAATATCAGTGTGTACTGTAGCTATTAAAGCATCCTATATAGTCCATGGCTAAGTGCAGAATACAATTTTTTGAGCATACTGGATCAAAATAGAAGTCAGGTATCTCCATCTTTTTATGAACAAGCATCCCTGATGATCTTAGTAGCTTAAGTCTCTCTTCAAATATTTTCACTATAATCGTTCCACTTTGAAGCTTTCAATAAAAGAAGTTTCTCAGTATGAAATGTTATTCAATTGAACCTAATGTCGTAAATATTATAATTTCTTGATGAAAGTCCCATAATCCTTAAAAATATAAAAACTTGATTAGTGACTATGTTCTGAGGTAGGAAACAAAACAAATCTGTACTATGCCAGATCTAAGGGAGGTGTGGTTATTGTGGTAAGCATGTGGGCTTGTAACTATAAAAAATATAATATTGATGATATAAATAGTAGACTATAATAAATAGCATCAGTAAAGTCACTGTAAGAAGGCTAATCAATTAGAACAAGCATATTTCCTCAAAAAATCCCAAAATTAGTTCTATAGCACATCTTACCCAAATTAGGGATCATTCTATAATTTTCAATACTTTTGGGCCAGAAGTACGAAAGCAAAAAATTTAGAAGGTTGTGAGAAAGCAAAAGTGTCAAATCTCAAGGTACTTAAAAATCTATAGAAAAGAAGCAGCGTTGAAAAAATTGATGCCGAAAACCTGAAGGGTGGTAAGTGCAAAATACCAATTGATTAAATGTGTTCATGTATTAGGCCTTGTGACTAGCCCATGCAAGAATAGCCATGAGCATATGTACAAGCTTGTGAGTCACGCCACCTATTGCCAATTAGTTTTGGGATGGACCATTAGTTCAACTTATATGTACGACTCATTTGTTTAAGGCCCAATTTATATAAAAATTCAACTACGGACAACACTCCCCAGATCGAGTGAACCACGAATCATACTCTTATTTCATGGCCAACTAAGAAGCAACCTGACATTTCTAGATCTTCTACGGAGGATGAGTATCAGGCTATGATGATCACAACTTACATGCTTGCTTCGCTTAACTCTTTCTAGCTTCTGTTTGGGTTTACTAAAGTTCTTGGTCATCCATAACTAGATTATTCACGTGGCAAGTTCAGTATTCGCAACCTTCATGCTCCACCTTGAGGGTAAGTATTGGCAGTATAGCAGCATTAGCGGGATACATATTTTTTTTATGTTGTTTGGTAAACATGCAAATATTATGTAGATTCTTTTTTCTTCCTGAGTTGGTAATCAACTAGGTATGTAGCTTGTAAATATATATGCATCTTTGATGAATGGAAGGGCAAAAAATTTCATTCCTCAAAATTAGTTGGCCACACTTTATCCTGTTTTGCGGTAATCATAGGAAGTTGGCCTGACACGATTGATAAACAAATGTTCCTTCAAAAAAAGGAGAAGGAATAGGCTAATATCTTTAGAAGCCATTTTGGGTTAACTCATAATGAATATTAGGGAAAGTTATCTGAGTCTTCATACAACAACAACAACAACAACTCCCAGCATAGGTCCCGCTTTCGCGGGGTCTGGGGAGATCCAGCTGTAGGCAACCTTATCCCTACCGGTA
>NCQT01063433.1:47622-59977 GCA_002740465.1 Stenocereus thurberi
AAAGTCTTTAGAATTTTTCAATTTTTAGTGGTTTTTCAAGATTTTCTATTTTTTTTAACTTTAGTGGTTTTTTCATTATTTAGTGATTTTGAAGTTTTTCTAATTTTTTGGATTTTAACTTTTCCAATTTTTTTTGGATTTTTTTTGAATATCAAGAAATAACTAAGCTAAGTGACAATCGATACGAAAATAAAGAAAGTAAAATGAGATCTATGTAACCTAATACTAAAGTCACAAACTGAGCAAAACAAATCAACTAAACAAATCACAACTAGTAAACAAAACAACTAAGAATGAAATAAGCAAAGCAAAGCAAAGCAACGAATAAGAAAGGAGCTAAGAAAATGAAAATATGACCTAATCTCACGCCGTCGTCCCCGACAACGGCGCCAAAAACTTGTTGGGATATTTCAAGTGTAAACTAAAAGTCGCAAGCGTACAGCTTTTATTGTAGTACTTGAGGGTCATATCCACGGGGACGATGGAAAAGATTTAGGTCATTGAAATTTCTAAAACTAATATCACCTAATCCTAAGGAAATACTTGATTTAGAAAATTTCAACTAAGCAATCAATAGGACCTTAACAAAAGAAATAAACCAGTAACAGGGAAACTTGAAGAAATAACTATTATGAAACGTAAGTAACCAAACCAAGCTACTAAACGCAGTCAACGAACCAAATCAAACCAAACCATTCGAACAATCAAAACCATCAAAACCTAAGCAATCAAGAAAACCATTCGAACCAGATCAACCAACTACTAAAATCAACTAAATCAACCAAACTACTAAATCACCTAACTACTAAATCAACTAATTCAACTAAACTAAAATCAGAATATTATCTAATCAACCAAACAAACCATAATCATCGTTTCTAAGTTACAGGGGAGGGAAAATGAAAGCACAAACAAGCACAGCAAACGAACGAACTTTGGAACCTGGAACAGGGGAAGCAAAGGCAAGAAGAACAAGTTCTGCCATTGAACATTTCACCAATTTTCACCATCATCAACACCAATTCTGAAGGACTCCATGCTTCATTTTGAGCAATCGAACAGGTGCAAATTCAGAGGAAAGGGGAGAAAAGTTAAATTAAGAAAGCAGGGGAAATCAGAAGGGAATCACAGCTCTATTCTGGGCTCATCCCAGCACCACCAAGTCCATTTTCAGAGCCTCAGCAACCGTCAAGAATGGCGGAGTCGGCATTACCAAACAATACCAGAATTCGAACAGGGAAGGGGGGAAAAACTAAAATTACTGAAATTAACCCAAAGATTATAGCAATTACGACTGAAATTCTTGATTAACAATTCAAAATTCGTAATTCGAAGCCTAATTACATGAAATTAAAGGCTGGAAACAACTGTAAAATCGAAACCCTAGATCGAATTAAATCCTAAATTTCACATAACGAAAACAAAATTAAATTAAACCTAACCTAATCATAAATTACCTAATTCCAAAAGCGCCGCATCCTCCATTTATGCTCAGACCTCTTCAATTGTTCACCGTCGATTTCGCCCAGACGTGGAAGCTGGAGATGAGAGGCAGCGAAGGTGGTGTGCTGGTAGTTTGTTGCGTGAGTTGTGGTGGTGCTTGTTGGTGATGGCGATCGATGATGGTGTCGAAGAGAGAGAGAGGGAGATGAGATGGCGATGAGGATGAATGAGGAGTTCGGGGGGGTCTGGGCTTGGGTTTCTGGTTGCAGAACCGCGAGGGAAGAGAGAGAAGGTTTAACTGAGGGAAGTAATTTGGGGTCACGTGAGGCGCACATGAGGGTGGTTTAGGTTTAGGATTTATGTTTTCTTTTTTTTCATTATTTTCATAGGCTAAAAAATATTGGGTCTACTAATTCGGACAAGCTTGAGTCAAATCAGCCCAGTTCTTTATATCCAGCATTTTTCTTGTATTTTTCACATTTTTCTATAATTATTTTCATTTTATTAAAAACCTACAAAACAAAATAAAATCAAATAAAAACCTAAAAATAACAATTATAACGAGCATAAAATAGGTTTAAAAGTATCTTAAAAATAACACATTTTTGGCACGAGCAATTCACAACAATAATAAGTTTGAATGGTCTCAAGAGTGTGAGCAAAGTTTTCAAGAACTAAAGAAGAGGCTAGCATCCGCCCGAGCTTTAGCAGTTCCCAAGGGGACTGAGGGATTTATGATCTTTAGTGATAACTCAAAAAAGGGTTTAGGATGCGTCCTTATGCAAAAAAGAATGGCGATTACATATGCTTCTAGCTAATTGAAACCATATGAGGAGAATTACCTGACGCATGATATGGAGCTAGCGACGGTATTGTTTTTAAAGGACGTAAAGACTACTTTTTTCAATGGTAACCTTAAGGAAGAGATCTATATGGACAAACCCATTGGTTTTATATCAAAGGGTCAAGAGGATAAGGTGTGTCAACTCGAAAGATCTATAAATGATCTGAAGCAATCTTCGGATCATGGTACTTTAGATTTTATAAAGCCATTACTTCGTTTGGATTATCTATGGCTTCAGAGAACTGTTGTGTATATGTCAAGAAAATAACTAGGGAGATTATACTTCTTATTTGGTACATTGGTGGGATTATGTTTCTTGCCTACCCTGTACATCAATGGCATCCTTCTGACTGGGAACAACTTGGATGATCGAAGCCCATAAGAAGTGGCTATCCATTATCTTTGAGATGAAGGATGTGAGTGGGGCTAGGTACATCCTTGGTGTCAAATAATCAGAAATCATCTGAAGAAGCTCTCGTGTATGTGCCAGGAAGCATACATCAAATAGGTCTTAGAATGTTTTTGGTCTTGGAACATTTTTGGATGTATAATTTCGAACCATACGCACTCCAATTAAGAAGGATCCAACCTTAAGTCTTAATCAATGGCCTAAAACAGATGATGAAAAAGAGAAAATGAGTAATGTGACATGCGCTGGTGTCGTAGGAAGGTTATGCTATGCCACGTTATGTACATGGCCTCCCTTTTATTTTACAGTTAGTTTGGTAAGTCGTTACTAAAGTAAACCAGGTCCAAGAATCATGTGCTACCTTTATAGTACTATCAACCTAGTCTTTTGCTATCAAGGTGGGGACCTAAGGTTGAGAAAATTATCGGGTTCTGATTTGGGTGGTGACTTAAATAAGTCTAGATCAACCTCAGCATAGGTTTTTACCCTAAGTGGGAGAACCATATCTTCGTGCATTAAGAAGCAAAACTACACAACATTATCGACCATGGAGGTACAGTATATAGCTTCTTATCGTAAAGACAAAGGAGCTTGCCATTAAGTATATATATCTATTAAACAAGATAATTGTTGTCCCTTACCCAAGCTCATTCCCAGAAATGATTTCAAAGTTCATATATTGAATTCAGGGCTACTTATAGTTTCGTTCTTAGATGTATCTTTTTAAGTAATGGATATGTTGCCTTTGTAATGATCATTTATGTAATAAATATTGATCTTTTTTCCTAAAAACTCATGATTTACTATCATATATTAAGCACATTAAAATGTCTCAGGCTTCTAATTGGCCTAATCATACATACAATCTCCCTAATGCTTAAGTAGTAGACAGGATGAGACCCAATCATATTGGATCTTGGTGTGCACTAGTGATTTCTCATAGTAGTAGTGTATGAATTATAAATTATAGTTGCTTTAGTAAGTATAAGATGAGAGTCATGGGAGTTTGAATATGAAATATCTGATTTCATATTGAAGCCATAAAAGTCAAACATTGAGTGTTAAGATTAACATTTAAAATGTTAATCCAGTGGCTCAGGTTTGATTTCTACACAAAACGTAGAGTGAAGATTCGCATGGCTGTAAGGATCTACCTCCCTAAGGTTGTTATCCCCACAAATGGCTCGACTTCATTTTGCAAGGTGTTTTAGTTTTATTTATTTTTTTTTAAAAAAAAACTGACTTTAATTATTATTATTTTTTTTTTAGAAAACTGGCATTCGCAAGGTTGGATCAAGGAACTAGATCCAAATCTTGATCCAGAAATCGGGTCGAGCTCTTGGGCTAGAATCAGGCCCAGTTGCCTAATCTTGATCCATGGTAGTGATTGTTGCTTATTCTAGGAATAGGTCAACCTGCCTGATCTAGAAATCCAGTTGTGTTACTGGGTCAGGTTAGCCTACCCGATTCAGGAACTCCACCAGGTTCCTAGGCCAGAGCAGGCCGGAGTTCCTATTCCAGACAGCTTCATTGTCGTGGATTAGGACTTTCCTTTTGAAATTAAGATTAAAAAGTGAAAATCTAAATAAAGAGCAAAAAGGCAAAAACAACTATTTAATTAATGGAGTCACCAGTGAGTTTTATGAGAACTTACAAACCATATCATTTACTAAAACAAATCATACTGATAGGAACAACCGAAAGAAAACCGAACGGACAAATCAATTTTTCTACAAAACAGTTTTCAAAGACCCCCTCGAGCAATCGCTAGTTTGAGGACCATCTTGACTCCTTAGTCTTAAACCGAGGATCTAGATTCAAGGGCGATGGTACGATGATGTAATAGGATGCATCACATTACTCCCTCATCATCAACGACCTCCACTATTCAATGTGGGAAATCAAAGCTTTTAACTACACTATCACCTGATCATGCAGCATATTAGTATAGATCACATTAAATCACTCAAAAGATATAATTTTTAGTCCAATTCAAATAGAATTAAAGTAAATAAATTATGCTGGGCGAGACTACCTGAAGATGACACTTTTGGCAACGGTGAAATCAAAACAACAATGAAAACACATGAAATAGAAAGGGAAGGAGGAATATAGAATTTTTCCTTTAGGACAACCCATCTAATTTACCTAGGGAACCCAATAATGTAATTAATCCTCAATGCTTTCAATAAGAGACTCGGGATTTGAATTCTCAAATTGACTTATGATTATTTGATTTGATGCATCATTCATGCTGATTCTCTGGTGCCTAATTGATGTCCCTAACCCTAGGGGACAACCTCCATTTGATAGCGGTTGATGGGATAGTTTAAATCAGTTTAGAGAAAAGAAACCTAACCCTAGTCCCTTTAAGATCAATCTAAATGAGTAAATTAATCTTAATCAGACTCTAATTAATCAAACACACTTTAGACAGAAAATGACTCAAAAAGAGGGAAACTAAGCAACCTAACTGGTTCCCTGTTGAGAAATCTAGCTCGATTCCTAGTCAGAACCTGGGTATGTTCTCCGGGCCAGTCTAGATTGCAACTTGTTTTGGCCATAACTTTCACATTTGGCCCACATTTTGAGTGATTTTTCTTTCTCTAAAATCTATTCAATCTAGTTTCTAGTGACACAATTTAATAACTTTTGAATAAGTGGGGGAGAAGATATGAGTGAAATGGTGAACACATGCCATTTTCAGCACATATCTTAGCAATCGACTTATATCTTTCTGTTGCTTATAGGAATTTTTTTTGTATAATATATCATTAGAAAGCTTATTTAAGAATGAAAATTAATACCCAACTCAATAATTTTATACTCCCTTGAGTAGATTTCAACTGGACACCAAATGCGGTTAATGTGGGCCTATTTGGGCTGTTGACCTTTATTAGCATTTCTTTATTTTTCTTTTCGACCTGAATTAATAATTACTCAGTTGGGCGTCCAAATACAAAGTGGGTTATAATTTTCATGTTCAGGTAATTAAAAATAAAATATGCCATTTTTAACCACTTAGAGTTAGCCCCCACTTTGATCGAGCCTGAATAAAGCGATATCAAAGTAATGATCTTCGCTTGTGGCTACAACATCAGGTTATCAGGTAAGATCACTGTGAAGGATGATTGAAGACTTCCTATAGGGTCATTATAAAGGATGATTGTAGAAAGGGCACATAACTGTTGTTAGCCTAGGTAACTCATACCCTATGACCTTTGATGTAGATTCATGGCTAATAATGTTTGTGTGCCTTTTTATAAGGTCACTGTGAAGGATGATTGCAGGCTTCCTGTAGGATCGGTCATGCTTTCTAGCTTATACGGCAACATATTATAGGATGAGGGATAAAAAGTTGAGCGACTACTAAGTTAGACAGGTCATGGGACATGAGTTGCCTAGGATAGAAAATCTTTCTTTTTAGAGGCGAAATACCCTTTAATTTTGCATTAAAGTGCTCCTGTTTTGAAGAAGCCCTCACTTTCTATTTATTATAATAGAAGCCCTAGACATGTAAGGATATAGTAGACGAAAACACTTTTTGCTAGTGCTGCTAGGGCAGCCTCTAAAGCATGCGGTTATTTCCTTGTCAGTTAATGTTTAACATAATGGAAACCCCAATTTTCTAGGAAAATGTTGGAGAGTTGATTGACTTTCATAATGGGTGAGTGTCCTGACCTATGCCTGTAAGCACACGGGTGCTGTAGTTTAGAAAGGATATCATTCCCACAGACACCAATCATAGTCTGTTGAGTTTTATCCTATAAAAGTACTAAGCAAGCAAATTTCAATTGAGAGTTTGAACAACAGTATAATCTAATTGAAAAAAATTCAATCAATTTAAAACATCTAGGGATTTGTTCACTAAGTAAAGATGTGTATCGATGAAATATAACATGCACTCGATCTATATTGGGGGATTGAAAGGTGTGCAACCATATTTAGAATTTAATCTTTTCTTTTAAAATAAACTGAATGCCTAAACTACTTAATTATCATTCTTTAAAATCTCCTTGTTTAGTTTAAGTTATGGATTTTTTATAGTTAAAGTTCCTCTTAACAAGTGAATCTTTCTCAAGTATTGCTGAGTCAAGTCCTATCTTGTTGATTAAAGAGCAAGTTGTAACTTTTAGTCCTTCACTTAACTATTTAGAATTATCAAATGAATTTAGCCAAAATTCACCCGCAACAGTTTCACAAACAAAATAGAATTCAACCAATCTCAATCAAGAATAAGCATAACTAAATAAAAATGAGAGATTCTAACATCAATAGTTAGCTAACAATCCCTATATTAAGAAAACTGCTTACACATATTTAAAATAACAACAACTAAACAAAGTTTTAGAGAAGGAAACTTAATGAATTGGAGATCCTTCAAGGGATTCCTGACTTTGCAAGGGCTCCAAAACAGCAAGCACTTCTTCACAACTTACACCCAAAACTAACTAGACATCTAAACCTAAACATTCAAAAATGGAAAAGACTGGAAAAACTAGGGTGCAAGAGTTTTCCTTTGTTGCACTTCTCCCAATCTATTGTGAAATGACCCCATTTAATAAAAAACTCGATTAAACACAGCCATATGATGAAGCAGAACGAACAGGCTTGCAGTTATGGTCTCACCACGGACCTTGGCCTTCACGACAGACCGTCTGTGGTGAGCTCTGTCTCGATACTCTTTTATTCTTTCTTCCTCATAGTGACAGTGGGGGTGTCTGTAGGGAGTCAAATTATACTCATTTATGGTCAAATTTTAGGTAAAATGTGGAAAAACCTACAAAACAAAGAGCAAAACCGTACTGCAAAAGGAGCGCATAATATATGATAAAACACATAATTCTTCCTAAAAATTGCAAAAAATGACCTCAAATTAGAGTGCACTTTAAGGACTTTTTAAGGGTTGTAATGGGGCAAATGGGTAAAGGTAAGGAGGGAACAAACATATTGGGATTTGTGGAGATGAAAGCCAAAGACTAAGAGCATAAATCATCATCTCCCAAATAAAACATATTCCTCAAACCTATATATCTCAAAATATCAACATCCCCAAGTGAGATCATAAGAGAAAGTGCTTAAAATATAAAACCAATGCCAAATCCTTTTATTTCATCCTTTTTTTTTTTCTCTATTCTTTTTGTGTGTTTTTTTCCTCTTTGCTTCCTCTTTGTTTTTTTTTTTTTTCATTTTTCAACACACATTTCTTACAGACCTTTTGTGTGGTTAATGTTTTTTTCCTTCATTCTCAAATTTTTTTATTTTTTTCCCATCGAAATGGAAGATCATGGCAAAAGATACTATGCACTTTTCAACACTTCTCTTGTAACTCACAAAACATGACCCAATTGACTTGAAGGGAAAATCGAACATGAACCCCTTATCACATCCAACCAAACCGCAACATCCATAAAATGCTATTATCCACATACTACTCCCAATCAACCTTGAAACTCTATAGCCTTGGCAAAAAGGGTAAGACCTATACGTGGCCAAAGATGATAATATAGGTTTTCATCAATACACATGGTAAAGGCTCAAATGGGTAGCAAGGGACAAATCATTCATATAAAGGTGGCTATGTGGTCAATGTAGCTCATAAAGTTAAAGAATGTCTCAATCATGTTGCCTAAAAATGCATGCTAAATGTGATCTTGAGCAAGAGTCAAAGCAAGTTCTAAAGACTTGAAATCTAGGAAGAGTCACACATAGAAGGAAACATGAGATTAAAATGATAAATTAGTCTATTCAAGCTCAAAATCTCACAGGACAAATCTTATCTATCTCACTGAATTTCATATGCCAAATATTCATGCCAAGAATAATTAAACAACCAACT
This sequence comes from Stenocereus thurberi, assembly GCA_002740465.1. NCBI lineage: Eukaryota > Viridiplantae > Streptophyta > Magnoliopsida > Caryophyllales > Cactaceae > Stenocereus > Stenocereus thurberi. Next base: position 56,158 of record NCQT01063433.1, read on the forward strand.
CATATCTAACGTGATGGTCAAAACATGAAGCATAGTTCAAAAACTCATAAACAAACATTTTATTCACAAATGTGTCCAACAAAAAGGGTCAAACTATACAAAAGAAAGTCACTTAGTCTAAAGACTCATCATCAGAGGATTTATAGACTTATTTCTTTGGGTTTTTTTTTTCCATTTTGAGGAGCCTCAAATGCAATTAAAGATTAACGAAGATGTCAAAACAAAACTAAAAACAAAGAAAGCAAACTAAATAATTAATTAAAATGCAAACTAAACCTAAATGCATGACCTAAAAATCCAAATAGTCACACATGCGCAACACACATATATATAACTACAAACACTTAATAACGATAACAACTCCTGCATGCTTGGACAACACATTGTCTCCAATGGAAGGACAGAAAAAGCAGAAAACACCAAAAGGGAGGGGGTGGGGTGGAGAAGAAGGAGGGTGGGGTGGAGAAATATGTCAGTCCCGTCAAGTCTTTAAGCAAGCCCTAAGGTCTTGGAAAGATTGGTTCTGGGAGGCAATCATCCCACAGAGTTCATCATGGCACTCCTGAACAAAGCCCCAGAATGAAGTATGCTTAGTTTCTACATAAGCCCATAGAGAAGCTTACTCCTCTTGAATTGACTAAAGGGTTGCATGAAAGTCAAGATAATCATGAGAGGAGGATATTTGGGATGAACTAGAAGCCCTTGGATGAGTAGGCCGAGGAGGTGAGGCAAGTCCTGCCAACTCTTTATCACCAGGTAAAAGTAGAGATTGACCCGGTTTAGGAGAGAGGTGCGATCAACATTTGGGAGAGGCATAAGCTGGTTCCTAGGATAAATCCAACAGATATGCCCACCATCGACCTTACAAAATTTCATTTGTTTAAAAGCGACCAATTTCAATCGCTTTGAACCTGCAACTTGATCATTAGGGCTTGTTTAACATCAATCAACCTAGGAATTGGGTTAATGATGGCCCCTAATGACAATCCTATGTGTAGAACTAGTAGTTGCACTACACAACTTATTGAGCACGAATGACACGAGGTCAATCCGACCACCTTCAAGCATGTTATACAAAAAATATAATTCAGATAGGTAAGGTAAATTCAAACTATCCTCCCTCGCAAACAAACCATAAGTTAACAAGCATTGGGCCACATGAATACAAGGGTTCCGAATAACTATGCCTTTAGAATTACTAGTGTCATATGATAATCCTCGAAAATTTCATGCCAAAAGCATTCGGATTAAATTCCCTAGGGTTATGGCAGCATGGGAGGTCCATACTTGGTGGAAAATCAAATATAATATTAAAGGCACTCAAATTAAGTCTATAAAACTCCTTATTAAGATAAAATAAAATGCAGCCCTCTTGATATCGAGGGCCACTCGTGACCTTAACATGTAAGTGAGAAATCTTAAGTGAGGAGTTCGGTTTTGTTGACAGTTTGAAGACTTTGTTGAAGGCTGCCATTATTAAGACCCTGCCTTCTCAGATTTCATTAAATCATTGCTTAGTTATTTAATTTTTAATTATGAGTGGATAGTTTATCTTGTCTAGGGATTTGTTTGTTAATGGAAGTGTAGTTGGATCATGTTATATTCAATAGAATTATGCTTTTGTTTCATGATTGATCTGATTTCGTTTTATTAAGTGATTATCATATTGTGAGTGGATTTTGGCTATTTGCTTGCACCCTTAAAACAATCGAATTGAATAAAGAACTAAAAGGTGAAATTTGATCGTTCTCAAAAGAGAGATTTGCATCTTGGGAGGATAAGAGAGTAATCAAAAATATTGAACTTAGATTAAGACAAATTAGTTTGAAAGAATGACTCTTGCTTAGTTTATGCAATTTGGTTGATTTTGAAAGAATAGACTAAATTCTAGATAGATTGCAATTCCTTGAAATTACCCAATTAGAGAAAAGCACATGTTAATCATATTGATCCAGTACCTTTCTTAACTAAATAAATCTCTAGACGTTTCTCCTTGATTGAATTTAGGATCAGTTGACTAGAAGTTGCTAAATCAAAATTCCTCGATTAAGTAATTACTTAGCATTTTCTGATAGAAAGGACCCGATAGATTACTTTGGTCTTGAGGGTGATATTTTATCTATAATACGACACCCGCATACTTGCGGGCAGTGGTCAAGTTTTTGACGCTGTTGCTGGGAACCAATTTATTAACTATTGAGTTAGTCTTATGAAAGTGACTATTGCATTTTATTTTATTTTTGTATCTGTTATTTTTTTTTTATTTTCTTGTTTGATTACGTTGGTAGTGTTGGTGATAGTACTTGCAAGAATCTTCCCCGTTTATGCGAAGTCCATTTTTATACGAACCCGGTCTCGAGATCGAGAAGACTTTTCGCTTAAGAAGGAAGAAGCAAAAGATTGAAGAACAAAGATCCGAGGCAAGAAGAACTTCAACAAATAAGGCAGGAGGAGGATGTGACCAAAGGGGGACACTTAGGGATTTTGTTACCCCTGGAATCTAAGGTATCGCCTCAAGCATCGCTCGATGCAAATAATTTTGAGCTCAAGCCAGCTCTCATTTCTATACTGCAACAATCCCAGTTTGGAGGCACTCCTTTAGAAGACCCGAACTTAGACCTCTCGGTCTTTTTAGAGGTGTGCGACACGTTGAGGCTTAATGGAGTCTCCACTGATGCCATCCGACTGCGATTATTTCCCTTCTCACTAACAGGTCAGGCAAGAGATGGTTGCATTCTTTGCCTTCGAGATGTATCACCATGTGGGATGTGCATACTAGAGCTTTCCTCGCCAAGTTCTTCCCACCGAGCAAAACGACAAGTTTGAGGAATCAAATCACCAACTTCACGCAAATGGATAATGAGACGCTCTATGAGGCTTAGGAGCAGTTTAAGGATCTGCTGCATTTATGCCCCCATCATAGTCTTCAACGATGGATGATTATTCAATCTTTCTATAATGGTGTGACCCAATTTGTAAGGTCCACTATCAGTGCGGTGGCAAGAGGAACTTTGATGAATAAAACTAAAGACGAGGCTCATAATTTGATTGAGGAGATGGCACTCAACAATTTTCAATGGTCCACCAAACAAGGTTAACCCAAACGAGTTGGAGGTAAGCTTGAAGTTGGTGCACTTACTTTGCTTTCTGCTAATGTTGATGTCATGACTCAAAGGTTACAAATGTTAATGCTGTGAATTCTGGTGCCCCTCCCCCATATGAAATTTGTGATTCTATTAAACACGTGATTTTGAATTATCAAGTTGGGAGTCTTTTTTCTTAAGACTCTAGTGAAGTTAATTATGTCCAAAACTTCAACCCGAGACCAGCTAATGATCCTTACTCTAGTGCCTACAATTCGGGTTAGAGGAATCATTTAAATTTCTCATATAGGTCTAATCTAAGCCCTCTGAATATGCTCCCAATGAATGCTCGGCCACCCATCGATTTTCAAAGACCTCTTTTTCCTCCAGAAATACTCCAAAAGTCCAATTTAGAGGCTATGATGGAAACTATGCTTATGGCACAACAAAAGTAGGATGAGTGTATTAAGCAATTAGCCTCTACAGTTGATGTGCTTACAGCTCAGAACAAGAAATTGGAAGCCCAAATTACCCAATAAGCTAGCTTTTCATCTACATCCTCGGATAGACTTCCTAGCAAGCCCGAACCTAACCCTCGTGAGAATTGTAATTATGTCCCCTTGATGGAAGTAGTAGAGGACTTTATTGACCCCAAGGACACACCAATGGAAGAGGGTAGAGAAATTGTTGCATAATTATATTTAGTTTTGATGATAACAAATCCAAGTGTAACATAT
>NCQT01063435.1:2120-17868 GCA_002740465.1 Stenocereus thurberi
TGGAGCATTTGTAAAGCGTAGAGCCCCCTGTCAAAGTGAGGTCATACACTACAGTTACCTATCCAGCTCGAGGCTTCATTTGGACTTGCAATAGACATTGTGGGTTGTGCAAGAGCGATGTGAACTTTAGATTACCTTTAAATTTTCTAGGCCTTGTCCTAGTTAAAGATCAAGAGATTGAGGGTCCCTGAGCTGAAAAAGGGATAAAGTACTTGTCTGTCCTTGGGGTAGATGTGGTACCATTTAAACTGTGAGCCTTAATTATTTGGCAATTTGGGAAGAGACAAAGGGCACCTTAATTCAACACAATTGCTCCTCTAAGGTCATCCTATTATAGAAGACCATATGGACACAAGCACTTTGACTGCCTATGACTACGAAATCAACAACTCAAGAAATTGATAAGTCCTACCTGGATTGGGTCTACATAGTCTTAGAGATTAGGGAACGGTTATAAGGAAAAGAACAAGGGAAGAGCATAGAAAGAAGCAGTCCACCCATCTCAAGAGTATGGTGTGGAGGAGGAAGGAACGAAGAACCTTACAGCTCCATCATAAAACAGAATAGAAGTGGCCCTTTTTTTAATTCTTATATGTGATAAACACTATCAATTTGGGGCATTAAAACAATTATTTTTTTTAATTATTAATCCCGATGATTGTCTGCTAATGAATGAAATGAATTGTTTTATGCTATCTTTTGTGCATTTTGTTTTATTTTTGTTGTAATATACTTAGTCTATTTTTTTTTGGCGGGGCCTTTTGGCTTATTATGATTTTTATTTTTTTTGTAAATGTTAGGATGAATCCTATGTAGGGTTCATGGACCATACTCTTTTATATGTGCACACACTATTAAATTTCTCTATTTTTACCAGAGAAATGCATGATGTTGGACTGCGGCTAGACCTATTGGTAATGAGTGAATGCCACTGGATCCTAGCTGTTATCGTTTTTATGCCACTGAGCTATGGCAACACATATTTTTTTGTCATTGGATTCTTGCAACATATCTTTCTCTGCCGTTAGAACTCAACGACAGCCTTCCTCATGCAACCTACTTGCTGACCCTTTTTTGTTTGACTCTTTTGGAGTAGAACTTCTTTAATTGGTCTAAGTTTGTGACTTATAACAACTCAGACCCATCTATATCCCTTAATTTTATGGCCTTCTATGAGAGAATATCTTCCACATAATATGGGTCGATCCATCAAGGCCTAAGTTTTCCTAACAGATTGATGACGAACACTCAAATGGCCTTAACCACTGCATCCTACACCTGAATGTTCCAGAGATGCACTTTTGAGTTGAAAGTCCTTACTAATTTTTGCCAATATTTTTGCAAGTCATGTAAGGCTCATAATCTTTTCTGATCGGTGCCAACTAATTCTTCATGTCGAGCTTGTATCGAATCAATTTTACGTACTTATCCTTTAACGGCCACCCGCAACAATAAAATCTTAATTTCTACCAAAAGTATTGCTTCCATCCCAAATACAAGGAAATATAGTGCTGTCCCATAGATGGTCTCATACACTTCTGATATCCACAAAATAGAAAAGGTTTTATGTAACACCCTTACCCCTAGGGCTAGAAGTGTTAGTGACTTCATAAGTTCTGGAACGAAACCAATAGAGTTCCGCCTAAAAATTGACCATATCTCAAGCTTAAAGCCTTACATTAGGCCCTTCAATAAATAAAAGCGTGAAAGACATGTTCATAAGCTCAACAACTATACGCCAAAGGCTATAACTCTACTGGCCATGCAGCCGGAGTACACAAACAATAAAATTCAATAATAAAGAAGGGAATAAAAGATACAACTTAATGGATCACACATCCGAAGCACTGGAACTAACATACCAAAAATAGCTAACTTAAACTAAACCACACAACCCATTATTCATATGGTTAGCCCACAAGGCCATCCAGAGCGACTACTATTCAATATACAATACATGAACCAAAGTACTTCACTTATATGTATTTAGAAATCTAGGAATACATCGCATTACATCATTCAAGTCATGAATCTATCTATACATCCACATAGTTCCTATTTCCCAAGCGAAAGGGACATTCCAACTTAGCTCTCATGAACCGACCTCTAGTTGTCCTTTAAAAATCTAGGGAAAAGGGGAATAAAGGGGGGATGAGCTACCAAATGCCCGGTGAATGATCCTCAACCCTGAGAAAAACAACAGTTACACATAATACTTTAGGTAGCAATCACACACAATTTGAAACTTAATATCACATAATAAACATATAAGTTCTCCCATATTCATTATTACCTCAGTAACCTTCGATGGTATCCTTGCCCTTCTTCTATTCTGTGCACAAGAGTTCTCTACTCCCCTAACTACGTCTTTTGTAGTTTAGTGGTGACATTTGCTTGTTTAATCTCACATAGCAGGCATACCTGACTCAATAGCAAACTGACTCACGCAAGAACCCAGGTATTGAGGACAGTAGAGCACTTAGTTCACACATAAAAACCTATCATCAAGAAGTTCAATTAAAATCACCAAGTGTGACTCTTTTTAGTAAGAAATTGAAATTAACGCATAAAGGCAAGAATCATCACTTAAACCGAAGTAAGCATTTATAAAACAGTCGTTATTCACTGGAAAATCATTCGGAACTCAATAAAAGCTCTTTTCAAGAGTACATGCACTTTTCAAAATCTTTGCGCTAGCATAGTCCTCGAATGAAGAGTTTTCATCACATAACAAGTACAAAATCATTTTATGGGGCATCGAATTCTCATATTCGTGCTAATTAGGGGAGATCTACATTCGCCCTAGGAGAGATCTATACTCACCTTTCATATTATTCGCACGAATTCTTATAATCAATGTACCATTACCCTCGTCAGAGTCTTCTAAGATTCTCACTTCTAGGTGTACTTCCTAGGAATTAAGGTTCCTACTTACGGGGTCTGCTTCCTAAACTTATGTTCAAACATTTCGCACCATTCTCCTAACCGAAAACATTTCAGATGTATCTCACTTTAAATACACTTGCATCGAAATTCTCATTGTATCTCAAACAATGGCATTTTTTTCTCAAGAGGGCTAAAAAGTCTTAATGAATTCAAGTCCGCTTTTTCAATGCACAAAACCACTCATTTTGGTAAAGATACTAGTAAATGAGTTAATGACCAAGTAAGCATTCTCTTTTCAAGGAAAGCAATATTAAAACTCGTTTTAGGAGCCACTAGTTTGCAACTTATGCATAATTAAATTCACTTAAAAGCACTCAGCGGCTTGGTTCTACAAATTGATCACACACTTCTAGTTGTCCTAATTCTTTTCAAATTACACAAAAAAAGTAATGTTCAAAGTAGCATGCAACCTTTGCATAGCACTTCATTTACTCAAGGCTAACATGTTAGTGTTTAGGTCGACTATTCAACTAACTGACGACTCAGCCAAATCGTTCAGCGAGTCCTAATAATAGGCCTAGATCATGTATGATAGCAAACCGAGCCATTGAAATGCAATCAAAAAGACAAATAAGGTTTAGGCTAGAGTGAGGTGGAACAGGGGCAGGTCACTGCACGGTTCATGAATTCGATTTCCTACTCATTTTGGAAAAGCATGCCTATGAACACATTAACATCCAAGTAACTTCCAGTTTCACATAAAGAAGTTCAAGTTCGATTAAGAATCTAGCAGTTATCGCACGATCACATTTAGCTCCGCTTAAAGGAATTCAGTGGTCTGAAACTGTCAATTAGTCGTTTGGTTTCATTTTGACAAGTTTTTTCAAGTTCACACGAAATGAAATGTTTAACACAAGGTTGAAGCCTTCTCATAGCGCTTTATCAACTTTACGGCAAAGCTTCAATGTTTAGGTCGATGGTATAATCGATGGAGTCTGATTATTATTCCTATTCCTAGTTCAGGTTGAGATAATGAATCATGATTCAAAACACAACCAAACAGGCAAATATGGTTCCAGCTAGAGGAAGGTCGAATAGATGCAAGCCGCTATTCGGTTCACAAATCCAATTTGCCATGAACTGATTTGATGAATCGTTCAGCTGACTCCCCTGTTTCTCATCCAATTTCAAAGTACTAAAAAGAAAACCATAAACAGAAAGTCAATAGAACTCACAATTTAGTTGGGCAGCCCACAACAATGTAATTAGGTCATTCACTAGTGCTAAACACAGCATCAAGGTTCAGCAATACACTTTGCAAATTTATTAGTTTATCACACAACCTCAGACTCCCTCCTCACATCACGGCCCACAAACAGTCCTCAAAACCAACTCAGATTTCCAATCCAAATCATTTGAATTAGCCGAACAGCTTAGTTTTAGTTTCAATTCATGTTAAATGCTAAGCAACTCAATTCCTATACTTCGAGGTACACCGGATAGTCAACAATCTGCCTCTCTTGAACCACACCCATTCAAATTCATCTCTATACTAACATCACTCAACAGTTGATAATGAGAACAACTCAATAAACAAACGTTAAAGCTTTGCAAAATTATTAGTAGATTAGAAAATCAAGAATCACCCACCTCGAATTCCGTGCTTTAGGACCCGGTTTAGGGTTGGGTTATGCGAATTTGGGTCAAGTCCTCCTTCCTCGCTCCTTCCTCACACTTTTACGCAGGTCCTAACAAACAGCCTGATTACTAGCCATGGACAGGCTACCGCTATTATTGCGCCGGTCATGCTAACCCACTCTCGCTCTCCCCTTCTCTCTCCAGATGGTCCAAATGGTGGTGGTGAGGGTGGATTCAGGGTCCAATCACCTGCCAACCTTTTTATCTACAGCGAACTAGCAATCAGCCACCAGGTGACAGCATGCGGTGGAGGTGGCGATGGCAGGAGCTTGCTTCATCTCTCTCCCTCCCTCTTCGTCAATGGGCATGGGGGGTTACAAAGAAGAAGGTCCGAAGAGCCCCTCCCCTTCTATTTCTGTTCGTTGCCCACCTAACCCTAAGTTAAGAACAGGAATTCAACTTTTTTCAGGTAATTCTTCAAGCACTTGGCGTGCTAAGTGAGAGTTCAGTCATAAACATGGGCATTCATTACCAAACCCTAGAACATGGTTCCAATTCGCACAATAGGGGCTACGCCCAATCCAAGACCACAAATTTAGCCTCTAATCATCATTTCAATCACAACCACAATCAAGAACGCGAACATGATTAAAAATACTAACCTTGAACTAAAACACAAGAGGAAAAAGGGAAAAGAACGTACTTTTTATTAACTGCAGCCACAACCTGCCGAATGCATAAATCAATGCAAACCCAATGCGGTGAATTCAAGAACAACAAAAACAATCTAAAAAACCCTAAAGTCCGCGTTTTCGAGAGAGAAGAAGAAAGAAAAAACTGTATCTTCCTAATTACAATGCACCGTTGCAATTAACCGGGAGGCACTAAAGTGGCGGTTGTGCCACGTAGCATGGTGCCACCGTGCCACTTTGCTACCCCGCTTTTTCTCATTTCTTGGGTAGTACGGTCACCCTGCCTGGTATGGTGCCCCCATGCCACTTCCTTTTGGCTCAGAATCTACCTTTTTGGTTCCTATTTAGCGCGACATTAGCTTATTGTCCTCGTTTCTTCCAATCGACCTCCTGAAAACACAAAAACACATCATATAGGTAGATTTGGGGTAAAGAATGCCTAATCAACCTCTATACCCTTGAAGTTTTACCGAAAATCGCCGAAATGAGAAGTAAAAATCATGTCTAAAGGAAGTAAAATTGAGGTTTATCATTAATATACCACAAGGACGCTTCTTTATTTTCCTCTCTTATTTCGAAGCAATATGTTGACTTGTGGTTTCTACCAATAATGATGGCTATTTCAAACTCTTTATCTGGTATGTGATCATGGATACTAATTTTGCCTGTGCATCTAAATGAGCATCACAAAGTGCAAATTCTCACTTCTCACTGTCCACTAGCTAGTTACCTAGTTTATGATTAAGCTCGAGTGACCATACACATTTAAGTCATTGAATTGGAGAGCTAGCAGCTTGAATTTCGATGATATAAGCTTATATATTCAACCACATTATTTATGACTCTGAAATCTGATTTAGTAGAAATCAAGATGTGCAACTCTTGTGTTGATGCAATTTAGATGCCAACCCTATAACCCTTGTGGTTAGATGCACCGTCGAAGTACATTGTCCAAGTTTCCTCTTCAACTAAGAGGATATCTTCATCGGGAAGATCATAATTTGCTTCCTCTTGGTTTACAGGATGTCCTGCTAGGGAATTCATTATGCTCTTCCTTTTACAGATTTTTGTGCTTCGAGTCTGGATGAAATTCAAGGAGCAACATTGTCCATCATGAAATCCTCTCGTAAGGGATGGGATAAGACATAAGATGTTTCAACGAGTACACTTGGCTATGATCTTGACTTTGTTATTGAGCATATAGTGCATCAATTTCTTGGTATCTCATATGAGAGCTAGGCACAATTTTTTGTTCTGGGTATATCAAACCTCATAATCGAGTAACTTTTTGCTCAAGCAATAAATGACATTTTCTTTTGCTTCTCTTTCTAAGGTTGGCATCGTACCCATTGATGTTTTCATTATTGTTAAATGAAGCAGGAATGGTAGGTCCTCTTTTAATGGTTGTAAAGCTAGTGGGTTTGCTAGATATTCCTTTATTATGTCAAAATCCTTTTGACATAGCTCATCCCACTCTATCCGTGATCTTTTCCTCAATTTCTTAAGGATTAGCTTATAAGTCAATGTTAATTTAGAGATAAAATGATTAGTGAATTGCACAACCCTAAGGAAACCTCGAATTAGTTTCTTCATCATAAGAGGCAGTATTTCAGTGATAATACTACAACAAATTAACACCTATGCTATAGTAGGATTTGTGGCACAAGTTTCAAATTCTCGTGGCAATGCCATTTTGCCATAGAAATTTTTTAATGAGTATTGTGGCANNAGTGGTGTGGCAAGATTATTGCCACAATAAAATGGCTATTGCGGCTATAAGAAAAACTATAGGCATAGGAATGCCCTTGGCGAAGTACTTTTGTGAGCCACGGGAAGTTTCATGGCAATTCTACTTCTAGCCAATAGAGTACTTGTGGGAACACATTCTTTTAGCCACAAGAGCTCTCAGGGCACATTTACTTCTGGCTACAAAAACACCCATGGCAAGCCTTTCTTTCAGCCAGGTGAACACTCACGGCAGGTGAACTTCTTGCCACAAGTTCAGTTGTGGTGAGCTATTCATTCATTCAAGTGGCAGGTGCACTTCTTGCCACAAGTTCAGTTGCGGTAAGCTATTCATTCATTCATAAGAACACTGTGGTAAGTGCACTCCTAGCCACAAAAGCGCTTATGGCAAGTCAACTACTAGCCATGAGAATAATGGTACAAAGCTAGTCCTTTTGCCCAAAGAACACTTATAGGAAGCAACCATTATAAAGGTCGTCACATAATACCAAAAGGCATTCATCGATGGCAACTTGTTCTTCAACTTGTGGCATGATCGCAACCAAAGAGGGGGAAAAAACAAAAAAAGACCATTATAGCAAAGCAACTCTTTGTTGCTAATAGCTTGATAAGTGTCATAATCAATTTTGCAGCACGATTGGCACATGATTATAACTTATTATGTTGTAACTAATAAAAGATATGCCATACAAAAGCTTCGTTACGTAATACCAAAAGACATTCATCGATATGTTTAAATATTCAAAATCACCCCTAAAGAAGTATCTATTTATAAAAGTCGTTACTTAATCTAAATTACTTTTCATAAATCACCATGACTAGAAGATCTAAGAAACTCTTCTAGGATGTTCTTCATCTTTTTTTCCCACATCGTATTGTTTGCTTCAATCTTAGTGTCCACCTCTTATCTTGTTGTCTCTACTTATTTCTTAGCTTCTTCTGCTTCTTTCTTGGCGTGTTCTACTTCTAATTTTGTTTGCTCAACTTCTTTTCTAGCTTCTTCTACATCTTTCTTAGCTTCCATAACGCTTTCATCGCTCTTTTTTTGAGCTCCATAACACCTAGAGAAAGATCCAAGCATGAAGGCTTAACTCCAAAATAATTAGTAATGCTCTTATTCCTGCCATATGCACGCAAATACCCATGTCTGTCCCTACCAACAACCTCTTAGAATATTTGTTTGTTAGTTTTGTCGTTCAGGCCTTGTTCTCTTTCATTTTCAGTTTCTCCATTGCAGCCTGCATACTTACCGTTGCATGCATGTTGTTTGCAAGGTTTTTAGCATTGATAGGTTTACTAGATGTCCTCGTACGGGGTTTAAGCATCAAATCAAGTCTAGAACATTCCCTCCCATACTTTTCTATCTATAATCATTAAATAAAAAATTTAATTTATTGCATAGAATTTTTAAAAAAAAATTGAAAGTGCTTCAGGATTAAATGCACAAAAAAACTAGAAAGTGCTTACAAAACCATGTATTAGGCGAGCATAGCTGCGGGAGCCATTTTAATGAGGCATCTGCTAACGTGCTCTACTTTACCGGCTTTTCTCACTTTTTACCTACCAAAGTTAGTACACATATAAGCAATGGTAATTTTAATTCTTAGGTAATTTTCATAGATAATTTTTTACTTGAACTCTGAAAAACTCCACAAGTTAGCCAAGTACTTTTAACCTGCATCCAACATATACGCAGGCCTATTCTTCATCCGATCTGCTTTTCTTTTTTTTTTGTTTTTAGCTTTGGATTGTCAAAATACTTGCGTTTCAATTTATGTTTGCTATCCTTAAAAAAAGGTCATGCATGTCTAAGAATGGCATCTTTCCTTAACTCTGGGCTACCAAAGGAGAAAACCCCTCGAACATCTGCGATAGATATTATGAATGAGAAAAGCCATAAGACATAGTTATTCCAAGAGCAAAGGGAAATAATCATGTTCATTCATTTACCTGCACACAACTCCACAAATGTTCTAATGGCTTAGGCTTGATTTTGTCCCAACCACTTACATGTACAGGGATTACTGTTCAGTTTCTAACTTGATTGCCCAAAAAGAAAGAAAAGCTTGATCCATTGGCACCCATGGGAATAGCATCATTATCAAATTCCACTGTTAGCTTATGACCTAGAGGTAACTTAGTTAACTTTCTACGATAGACAATGCCTTTTGTTTTCTTCACTGTACCTAATTATAATCAAACATCATCAAAAGATAAGATAACCAGTTGTCTCTTACTAGATGCTATCATATGTTGAACATCCGTATTGTGCTCATCAGAACACATCCTTATGACATTAGGCACAAGCAGCAAAACTCAGCTTACTAGGTGCAATAATAGATAGAGAAACACAAGCAGCAAAGCAAGCACCCAAATTCTAATTATCATTATCCATGACCCGGAACGCTTGATGGACACAAATACTAACCTGACAACCTACAAATACTAACCTGACAGCTTACAAAAACTAAAAATTACAAAGCTAAATAAATCATTACAGAAAGCAACGATTCACACACCGGAGTATAAAAGCATTTACATCCTGAAACGTTCACTGCAACTAGTGAGCGGACAAATTGCAGCCACATGGTTGGCTCGCTCCGCCATTCAGAGCGACAACTATGCACTACGCACTGTGTAATACATGAACTCAAGCCAAATGCTCATGTACTAGTATCACTGCCAGGTATGCTTTGACCCGCAAAGAGTAAGCATGGGCTAGTTTTTATGTACAGCAGCAAAACACTAAAAATAAAAAACAGAAATAGGCAGTACAGATAGAGAAGCGTCACGAGCAGCAATCCAGCAACAAACTAACAATAACATGACCAAAAAATACACAAAAAAAATCGACAACCCTCTAAAATGCAGTCTAGTGTACCGAGAATCCAAGTTATATCAAAATACACAATTTGATTGTTGTGCACAGAAGCCCAGATAGATATATGATTATTCTGCTGATTGGTGGGTAAATTCCAAATAGCAAAATGCTCCATTGAAACATCCATACCTCCCCCCAGCCCCAACCAACAAACGAAAAGGAAAAAAAAAAAAAAGGATAGAAGGATAGAGTCCAAAGGTTTGAATCAAGTTATGTACTCTCCAGCATTTTAAATCCAGAATGCGGCCCAAAAAAATTAAATACAGAAGATAGGTTCCATAGCTTCTTGGTTTGCATAAGAAGAAGTGCAGAACATATAGCCCATACCAGATAAACTGAGCTAACACCTAATAGTACGAAATTCAGGGGGCATAACCAAAGCGAGATTTCACTAGGTACTTACAAGCCAAAAGAAAAGCCCCTGCGCACCCTAGCCTTTTTCTTCTAAAGATAATAAATTGGATAATAACTTAGCAGTCTACTATGCATGCATGTCCATTTTGGGACATTATAAATAATTGCTCACTTCCTAACAATGGTAGCTCCTTGCATCCAAAACATATACTATGACACAAATTTCAACATATACACTTGAGCTAACGGTAGTACAAGCGTTGACTATAACACAATCGAAGTGGAAAATTATTAACAAGACACAGAGAGAGATTCATTTTTGAGATAAAGGGACAAGCATTGTATTCTTCTAACCACGCAACCCCTTTCTCACCTAGGGCTTCATAACATGAGCACTTATTCGGGTGCAGAATAATTATTCCAACTTTAGGGTAAAGGTATCCCTAGCTTGAAACAAAAGAAAGACAGGTTCATGCAAATTATCTGACATGGGTGATGCAGCCACATGGAGGCAAGTGAGGAAATACCAATTCTTCTGGAGATGTATAAGAAGGGAGTGGATATGAAAAAAGAAAGAAAATCACAACAACGAAAAGCCCAACCTGAGAATGAATAGGAATAGGATTCGAGGATATCATAACATTTCATGTGATAGTCTCAAATACTAGAAGATCCGTGGGGAAAAATTAACCCCCCCAAGCCAGGTTGTGTTCATGGCAAATTGAAGTTACATCTCTTAATATTTGAACACTTTCAACATTGCTATTAGTATAAATCTTAGGCAAGCGGATGATCAAGAATGGTCCTTGATTCAATCATACCAACTTTCTGATATGATATAAGCATTGTTGAGATGTGTTCGACATGTGTCTCTGACAAAACCATGAAGCAATATGGAAACATTCCCAACTAAGAAAAAGTAAAATACGGTATTTTGCAATCGCTGGGGCAACAGATGTAATCCCAATTTCATAAGCAATAAAGATACTCACTGCTCAATGAAGCATAATATGCCACTTTTTAAAGAAAAAGTTAAAGGAATGATATGCAACATTCAAATGCGTAGGACAAAAAGGTTCAATGTCATGTCTAACCTATCAATGCAAAAAATCTACTAAAGAACACATGCATGCATAGGACTCCCACCCGGAGAAAGGTATAGAAGAAAGTGTCAATGGTCATCAGCCAAACTTTTTTAGAGACTTCCTCTTATTTTCCAAGTTACAACTTACAAGTAATAATACGCAAGAATGCGTTAAATATGGATGAAATAATAGATAAATCACACAACCACAAAAAAAAAGTTGCAAATAGCAATAAGCTCACCTGAACAGAGGATACCTAACTGACCTTTCATAAGCACACAATTTCACAGGCATCCCAATATAGGAAGCAACATTTCAGCTATGTACAATTTAAACAAAGGCAAGTTAAATAAGAGAATATTGAGCTAATGTAACTTACATTCATGATATTACTTGAATCATTGACATAAGATCACTACCATATAAATTATAGACAACAACATTCATTTTAATCACTTCATACACATCTCAAACGCACTTATTTGAGTCATTGACATAAGATCACTATAACCTCGTAAATAATAGTTCTATGTGTAGATAATAGTGTATACGAATGCAAAGAATCAAGAGCCCCCATGTGATCCTGGCAATGAAAGGATTAGGAAGCCAAGACATATAAACCAGCCTTACCCTAGCAAAGAGTGAGCATGGACAAGTTCTAATGTGCAGCAGTAAAACACCAAAAAAAAAAAGAACCAAAAAAAAAAAAACCGAAGTAGGCAGAACAGAAAGAGAATAACCACGAGCAGGAACCCAACAACAAGCCAACAATAACATGACGAAAAAAACCAAAAAAAAACCGGCAACCCTCTAAAATGCAGTCTGATGCATTGACAAGCTGTTGTAGTGCTTCTGATTACCTAAAATTGATGAATAAACAATCAAATTCCCACCTAGATAATAGTTCTCTGCTTGATGGTGGCATACGGTTTTTTTTGGTCATGTTATTACCCAGCTCTAACACCCCCAGCCCCTAGGACCAGGACCGTTACGTTTACTTACTTCCTACTTAACTTTCGGGGCAAAACGGATAGAGCTCCCCCTTAAAAACTGACCATTTCCAGGCTAAAAGTCTTACAATAATCCCCTGTAATCAATAGAAGCACATAACATTCTAAAATAAGCTCAATGACTACACATCGGAGTTCATAACTCAACAAGCAACTCGCTCGAAATACATCAAACAATATAGTTCATTAATAAAGGAGAAATGAAATTTACAACTCAACGGTTCACACAGCCGGAGTTCTGGGGTTTACGTCCCAAAACGTAACTAATTTCAGCTAAAAATGACAGCTGACTAATTAGATGGTTGGCACACATGGCTGTACAGAGCGACTCCTAAACCGGATGCGCTACATGAAACTAGAATACTTGTTTACAAAATTGACAACTAAGAATACATTCTATAACATCATTAAATAGCAAGACCACTTCACTGTGAGCATAGATGGCTCCTCTTTAAGCGAGACTAACTTTCATTTGACATATATGAGTCGACTTCGGTCTGTCACAAAGAAAACCTGAGGAAAAAAAAGTAAAGAGTAGTGGGATGAGCAATCACACGCTCAGTGAATATTCCCTGACCCCTTAAAACCAGAACTGTTGCAGGCAATAATACCATTATTAGCCACATGTCACGTGCTTATGTATTACTATCGTATTAGGCAATCAGAGTCCCCAAGGACAGATTATTACCCCTAAACTTCATTCTAGTTGCTCAAACTTATTCTTAGATCCCTAATAACCAAATTTCTTTAAAAACCAGGCACTCAAACACATAAGCAAGCAACAAGAGCTAAGCACATAACTTTCATTCTTAGGTTATGCACATTCAACGCTTAAGCGTTTGATTCATTAGGGACATAGCCATGCCTAACTTGAGTTTTCATTCAAACACTCATTCACAAGGTAAGTATAGCATATGCACAAAGATCTTTTCTTCTTTCTGAAAACACCTCATTTAACCTCTTGAATTAGCCTGTATCACGCATTTAAGCATTACTATTATCGTATTGAACGACAGAGAGTTTTTATTAATACCAACTATGGACTATGTGACACATTTCATGAATGGTACTTTGTCTATCTGATTCACCTGTGCGAGATACTTAAACACATGGAGTAAGGATCATACATGGAGCTTTCTTTCTCATAAAATGCACATTTAAACTAATATGCACAAGGAAATGGCCATAATTCACTTATAACTTCATTCATAGGGTATGCACAAGTTATGCACAGGAAGCTTACTTTCTTTTTCTGAAAACACTTTACTTAGCCTCTTTAGGCTCACAAAAACTCCTTTCTTAGCCTCTTGAGGCTCATAAAGCTCTTTTCTTAGCCTCTTTGAGGCGTATATTCTTTAAAAGAATCTCTTTCGTATTAGTCCCATAATGACCCTTCAAAACTTTCTTTCTGAAATACTTAAGAAGGCGAAAGTCGACTGCTTTTCTTACTTATTAGGAAATTACTCTGTCATAAGATCATCATAATGTGCTAATTAGGTGAGATCTATTCTCAACCCCTGGTGAAACTATCGATCATGCTAAGCTCTTATTCTCGAGATGACAACTAACCTTTGCACCTTAAATCTCGTCAAGGTCTCTAGGGCTTCCCACTACTGGGATTACTCCCTAGGTTAGGGATTTTCCCGTTCAAGTAGGTTCACTCCCATCTTATTATCCCTAAGCACAATATCTTAGCCAATTTAAAGCTTATGGCCATAACGGCTAATAGTTTGCTGCATTTCACAATGAAATCTTTTTCATATAATGCACTCTCTTTTTATTTAAATTCCTTAGGGATTCCCCCGTTCAAGCGAGTTCATTCTCAAAACTGTATTCATATAGTTAAAATAGGCCATTATTTGCTAATAGTTATGGCTACTATTAGTTACAACCATAAAAACTTCCATTTTCAAACTCACCCTCACTCGCAAGATGAAACTTAATGACATAAAAGGGAGAGGAGTGTGCACGTAACACATTCAAACACTTCATAATCAACTTAGTAGAATAAGCCACACATGGCCTCGCACTCTACACGACTGCGGTCAATCACAACCCAGGCTCCCTCCTCACACAACACTGACCACAAAGAACCTCAAAATCTTCATCAGTTCATCCTCAAGCCACCCGACTGACAACTCGATTTTCAATTCCATAACCATAGCATAATATCATAATAGTCAAGATGAAATAGCTACATATAAACTTACCGAGCGAGTAGCATCCTTCGAGCGACACATTCCGACATATATAAACATATACATACATTTCCTTAACTTAAGTATGAGTGCTCGGCGAACTGAAATGAACTAGCAACGCATGAAGCTAGCTTACATTCATAATTCACATTTAGGAAATAAGCATGCATACTCAAGTCATTTTCAAGCATAATTTCAATAACTTAACAAGCATCGATTCAAACATGCTTATGTCGTTTCAAAAGCTACTTTTAAACATGATTTAGCTAACTTCGCAAACATCGATTCAAAGCAATAAGCATGCCCAACTCGTGTCATTTTTAAAGCATAGTTTAGTCGTGTTAGGGCTTACATATGTGTTTTAACTAACCAAGGTTATTAGTTCGTTCAAGGACTATTATTAAACATGAATTAACTCACTTAACATGTATCGATTTGATGCGTGCTTAGATCGTTTCAAGGCTACTTTTAAACACGAACAAACCCAATTAGAAGCATCGAATATAGGCATTCTTAGTTCATTTCGAAGTCATTTTTAAACATGAATTAGTTAACTTAACGGGCATCGATTCGAAGTATTCGTATATTATTTCGAAGCTACTTATAAGCATGTATTAACTAAGCTAACATATATTGATTCGAAGCCATTTTCAAGCGTTAATTAACGAAACTAACCTATATCGATTCGAAGCATTATTAGGTTACTTCGAAGTTACTTTCAGGCATGAATTAACTAAACTAACATGCACCGATTTAGGGCATTCATAGGCATGAAAATCAGTTCAGTACTAGCAATTTCTGACTGCAACTAAATATGCACAACCTATGCTAATCTTAGCCGAAATGAAACATGTAAAATCATTCATCATATTCTCATTTAATCTAACTGATCTTAAACTAGCATGCAACATCATTTAAAGGCTAAAATCTTTTGAATTTACTAATAATTAGGAGGCAAGAAACACCCACCTGGACTCCAAGTTAGAGGACCCGATTCCTTGGCTAATTTGGCCATTCAGACTGGCCACGGTGGTGGTAGTGCTTGGTGATTCTGATGTCTGCTAGGGTTTGGTCAGGTGGCACGCATGCAATTGGTTCGTTCCTTTGCTTCCCCACTCGTTAGCTATTGCTACTGGGACCCCCGATGATCGTCGAAACCATGCCTGGTCGTCGGTGTCTCGAGCTCTGTCTCGCTTCCCTCTCATTTCCCCTATTCGCTCGATCCCTCTCTCATCTCGCCATGACACGCAATTTGGCC
>NCQT01063439.1:1690-13772 GCA_002740465.1 Stenocereus thurberi
ATTCCCCCTCCCCAATGGGGATGGGGGCAGGGATGTGATAGAAATAAATCCCCGAGTTGGGATGGAGATGGGGATGGGGGTGGGGACAGGGGGAAAATTTATGTTGTTCCTATCCTCACTGTGTTGCTCGGAGAAATATCCCCATCCGCATTCCCATCCCCGTTTTCCTGTCCCCGATTGGGAAAAATTTTCCATCCCCCCGCTTTATACACTAATTTAAAATTATATATGATCCTTTTATTTGTAAACATAATACTAAGGTTATATTAGTAAATTAAGTTAAAAAAATCATAAATTGTATAGACTTGTTTTGTATAATTTGTGCATTGTTAGACTTATGTTGTGAGAACTTGTTCAACTTTAATTTAGATTAGGTTGTAAGCTTTAATGAAGTTTGGTAGACTTATGTTACATGGAACCTACAAGAGCTTATTGTCTAATTAATTGGACTAGGGTTTAAGGATGGTAAATTGAACTTTCATTTAAGACTTGTAATATAGTTATCATAAAGGAGGGGGAAAATGGTGGGGAAAAATCTCCGTTGGGGCCTCATCAAGTATTAGATCCCCACCGAGGACGGAGACAGGGGGTAATTTTTTCCCCGCAACGGGAAACAGGACAGGGACAGCGGGCGGGGATCTTAACGCGGACGGGGACGGGGAATAGGCCTCCCATTCCTAACCTGCCTTATTGCCATCCCTAATCCCTAACAAATAATTCCTCATCTTGACTAGAGGGAGTTATTTGATGTCCAACATTAACTTCTCTGGGTTGTGTTTGAGATTTACCAGTCGTGACCTTAAATGTTCCCAACTTTGAACAATTACTCAATATCTCTAACAAAACACCCTGAATGTTGTCCATTTGGATGCTTGCTGGGAACATCTATTGTGCCTCACTCATAGCATCAACAACCTCAACTAAAGAGTGTGCAAACTTCTTCAATGATCTTGAAATCTTTTGCACATATGCCTGCACTACAATTAGTTCAAAAGATAAAACAAATCATGAAAATACTAAAAAAGAGAAAAGATAAACTGCAGAAACAAAAAGATACATTGCAAGGCAAAAAAGATACACCAAAGGCAGAAGACTGCAGCAAAACAAAAGCATACTGCAAGGGAGAAAAGATACCTTGTAGGAAAGAAAAGATACACTGCACTGGGCTGTTGAATTGGAATAACTTGGGAGGAGGGGAAGCAATGCGGGGCATATTGGAAACCTCTGAGAATACTTAAGCAATTACATGGTTTGTCTCTTCAATTACACATCATCAAATCATACGTGACTGTTGTGTAGGGAAGTTAGGGGTATTGTCTGCCACTATGAGACTAGAGAACATTCACTTGCATGCGTTGTTTGAATGTCAGTCAATAAGTCAATGTGCAGAAAAGGCTATTTGTAGCTGCCCAAGGAATCTAGGATTGTTGCCCTAAACTAAATGTCTACCGAAAGTGGGAACATAAAAGTAAGTACTTCAGAGAATGAGGATTGCAGGTATTTAGCAAGTATTTGCTAATTTAGGTAATAGCAACTGCATAAAAAAGGGAACAAAGCATAGTCTAGTAACATACCTTGTGTTGTGTTGCATCAACAGGAAGGTCGACTCCCTTTTTAAGAAATAGATTTTAAATGTGTTACACAAGAAGGGAAGCTAGTGGTACATCAACTGCAGAATCAGGAGATGACAAAATTGTCACCATCTAACATATATAACGATTACTCATATGTAGACAGACATCATCCTTAAATCAAAACTTGCCTAAATAGAAAATTTGTTTCCACCGATAGGATGTTTACTCCCCTTTTCAGTTTGAACCAGAACTTTAATCTCTAATTTCTCAAATCAAAATGTATCTTGAACCTAATATTGTTATTGTAGACACTCAGTTGAAAAATAAGGCAAAATGCATGTAAAAATCAAGCTGAGAAACTGGTTATTGTGTTTTGAATAATCATCACATCAAATGAACAAACTTAGTTAATGCACCAATTCAGCAAATACTTCTGCAATCAACTAATGTTTTTGAAATCTGATACCCAAAGTTCTCCAGTGTTTATGAGTTAAAATCCCACCACAAAGTAAAAAGACGGGCAGCAAGCAAGAATCACAAATTGTAGTAGTAGATAGATATTGAAGAAGACAAAAGATGCACTGCAACAGGGAATATGTTCTCTAACTGAGGAAACAAGGCCACTAAAAGAAACTTGAAGTATAAAATAGAACCTTTTTTGCCCTAATATCTTCTTCTTTTTCTTCTTGAATATATAGAGTTGGTGTCTCTGATGCCTTAATTCTATCATGTTCAATCCCCTCACTGAAGCCTTGACAACTCTATAACTCAAAATTCATTCTAGTCCTTAGCTCTTTGNNNGTCCAATTTGATAAAATAGGAAATTCTCTACCAATCTTCCTTTTCCTGCTATTACATTAGAAATTACCGTAAGCACACGGTGTAATTGTAGCTAGCAACCGGCGAGTACGGGTTGTATCCACAGAGAGTTGTGTTTTCAATTACTAGAGCCAACTAAAGCAGATTAATCTAGGCGAGACAGCGAGTGAAGAAAATTAGAACTAAACTACTAAAATAAAAAAGACTTCAATTGTAATTAGACCTAAGGGGGACTAACTAATCAAGTCAAACCCTCACCCTCTTAAGTTATGCTAGTATTCAAGGATGATCGAATGCACAATTAAAGTTCACCTAAGCCCTTTCTCAAGGATCAGTAGGCTAGTCTAATTGTCCCAACTACCTATTTTCATAGAGTTAGCTCAATTAAACGACAAGATAAGCAGCCCTTGACTTAGCCAGCGGCCGAGCCTACTTTCATGTCTCAATCCTGGCTATTCACTCTACCCATAGTAAACAATCAACCTCACCTTTTAGAATAAGTAAATTGCCCCTAAATACAAAGGAAAACTCTTTCAAGCATTTTATCAAATGCTTGATGGACATGAGAGAAAATCCTAAATTCTAGTATAAATAAGAGGGGTAAAGGTCTGAACAAACTCAATCAGACATCAAGAGGCTAAATTATAATCAAAAATCACAATTATAACGACTAAACATCACAAAAGCATATAAACCAAAACATTAGAATAAGTATACAAAATAGCGAGAGGAAGAGAAGAGAGAACTTATGCTTGATTGAATTGAAGATTGAATCCACAAGCTTAAATTAGAAATACTCCACTAATCTAACTTGATTACCCTAATGTATTTCCCCCTTATGGGGTTTGAGAGTGGGAGGGGGAAGCCTCAATCGCCTCTCCCAAAAACTTCAAAAAAGGAGCCCCCTTAATGGGAAGCCTAAAAGCGGCTTTTATCGTAAAAACTGGGGAGTGGCACGGGGTACCCATGCCACCATGGCATGGTCGCGCCACCTAGCATAGGGGCCCCACGTCAAGTCTCTGGTTTGGCAGAAACTCTCCCCACTGCTTTTCTTTTGGTCCCCAGAACTTCTTATACCTCTATTCTTCCTTGTAATTCATTTCAAAGCTGTCCTTTCTATCAAACTAAGAGATTTTTCCTGAAAGGAGGACAAATAACTTTACAAGTATAATTGAATCAAAGGAAGTAAATTTGACATTTTTTCAATTATATTTGATATAAAAACAATGAGAAACATGGATCAAATGGGAGCTAAAATGAGGTAAAATCGGGATTCATCACCTGCAGAAGATACGATCCGCACAGCACAACTATAACAAAACATTAAAAGAAAAAGAGTCCTTAATGCATAAACCTCAATAAGATAGGAATAAGAATAAATGCTAATTTCATAAATATATAGGCAAAAACCATTACCATTAAGAATAAATAGGATATCTATATGCACCTTTTGGTTGCCTCTTCCACTTGTTCATGCAAGAAATCAAGCTATTCAATGTAAACTCACACCAAATGAGGTCATTCACCTCTTTCAGATTCACTAAACTTTTGAACACAATATGATTGACCTTCATAGTTTGTTGTTCCTTAACAAGAGTAGAGAAAATATACACAAAAAGTTTTTCTTAAAAAGATCACCCCCTTGCCTTTGATTCCTCATTTGTGTAAGAAGTTGATGTGTCTTAGGCAATGCACCTCCTTATTGATCATTCCACTCATCAAGTACCCGCTTGTAATCTCCTTTGTCACTCTTCTTTGCTCCTTCGATAGGCTTACATCCCTTAGGAAACCCCATTATCAAATGCACATCTTCTTTTATAGTCGTCAACTCCTTATTGCTAGCCAACTTCACTGATTGCTTGCATGTATCAAAGTTTTCAACAAGCCATCTAGCTAGCCTTGATATGATTTTATCAATTTTCAAAGTCAACAAAAATTGAAACCCAAGCTCAATTATATCTCTCTATCATACATATAAATAATCAATACAGACTCAATTTATTAGAAAACATACATGTGCCCATATCATCTGCTTTAATATCTTCATTATCACTATCAGCTTCCTGATTTTGCTCCTCCACTATTTTGTTCCAATTTTAATATCAAAAATTTATCACTAAAATATAGGAAGCACACTATATATAAAGTTTTGTGAATCAAATATATGAAGCATACCAATATCATCTTGTTCTGAGTGTTTTCTTTTTAATCTCTTAGATGTTGCATGTCTGATCCGCCTCTTCCTTCTACCACTATTATCAATGAGAAAAATTTAAAAGTAATTTAACTAAAAATAACCTTTAATCTTACTATTAGGAGCATCATTAAAAGGTTCACTGTAAAAAGGAGAAAACATACACAGCAAGACATCAAAGGTTCACAGCAGCAAACACAAGAAGCAACAAACTTTGAATTAAGGCCTATGAAGTAAAGTGTAGCACTGGCATTGCACTCAGCAGCTGATGTGTTACGAATGAAAGACATTCCTATTGTCATGATGTCTCTTTTTCACAAGCCCTTATAAATGGATCATCTAACATGTGCTTATCTCGCAAAGTCTAACTGATATATTAAGGTGATGACTTCATAATGAGACCTAAGATAATTGTGTACTGAAAACTAAAATACTTCCAATCCATTTTTCACGCTAAAGTCTTCCTTTCTTCACCTCAACCTCACATAATCATGCGGATACTAAATACACTTATAGGACCAATAGACCAAGCATACAAAGTATCATAACCAATGAACCAAGAAGACATGAAATAGGACAACTAAAGTGAAGCAACCATCTAGAATACTACACACTTAAGGCCCCAAACTGATCACTTAGTTGCAGTCGAAGATCACTGTCATGAAGCTCTGAACATCATAGTCATGAAGTTCACATTCCTTGGTTGTGTACTGTAAATCCAAAATAGCCAACAAATCAAGAGAGAAATGAATAGGGAGGAGATTAAAAACAAAAATGAAGAGGAAGTGACTTGATTAATTTTGGTAGCACCTCTGAAGATCACAGTCATGAAGCGCACAGTAAACACTCCTAAAACTAACTACGCCTTACACAGTCAAAGAGTGACCTCAATACACTATCAAAGGATCCATAATTCGAGCCGTAGAAAACATAAGTCATAAAATCAAACCCACCAAAACTAAATATTCAATAGCAAACACCATAAACCCAAAAACAACATAACTGAAGCAAAAATTAGAAATAAGACACACCTATTTGCAGCATTCTCGTCAAATCTTCTCTAGCCATGCATATTGTTTGAAGAAATCTAAAATTACAATGAATGAATTTCGAAAAAATCAGCAACCATGCATTAATAAGTTGAAGGATGATAAATTAGCTAAAATTCGACCATTACCTTATCCGAAGAAGAAAATGAGCTAAAAGTGAAAATCCTAGGAGAGAGAAAATGGCTTTAAAAACAATGATAGAGCAAAGGAGGAGAAAATGTCGAGCAAAGCAAGAAGAGAGATCGAAGGAAACAGCCGGATCGAAGGAGAGAGAAAAGTAAAGAGGGGCTGCAGACTTATCGAAATTTCAAAAAAGCAATTTTCTTTGTTATTTAAGTGAACCAGCAGCACCGTCTAACACGCATCTGAGAAGGTGTTGTACACATGCGACGTAAAGCAGGCCGGGCCAGCCCATTAGCTAAGCAGGCCGGGCCAGGCTAGCACATTTGTTAATGGGTTAAGCAGGGTTATAGGCCAAATAAATACGATCTGGCCATGATTTGCCCAATATCACCTAAGAAGTGTTTCTGGAGATTTAATTTTTCAACTGATATCTCTGTAATTTTTCAGCCAAACTAAACTAGTCCAGATTCAAAGTTACAAAATACACAACTAAGCTAATAAATGGGTCGGATCGGGTTGGCCCATGGGCAATTCGCTTTAGGGCCCTTTAAAAACAGAATAAACTTACATAAAAAATAGTGTATGATAATCACTATTATGTACAAAGTGTTGGTAGTAAGTTTAACTAATTAGAACATGTAAATAAGTGTATCAAGTAGGTTGAAAAAATATAGGGTCACTAAACGGGCTGTTAATGGGCCAGTCTGGCTCGACCGGTTAATATGCCTTAAATGGGCTGGCCCATTATTGGCCCAGTTCATTATTGATTTAATTCTTTATTAGCCCTATTTTAAACTTGCCGACCCTCTAACCCAATGGGTACCCGATCCGTTATCCACCCTGTTAGCAAGGTACAGGCGTCTATAAGATAATATTTTCCATAACTCTAAGACTTTCCTAAGATATTAATTCCACATGCTCTACAACCTTGCAGGACGGCCTTGATTGCATGCACAAGTGTTACTCAAAAAAAAAAAGTTTCACTAGTAAATTGTTATATTATTTAATTTCCCATAATCTTCTGGCAGAAGGAATGCTTTCGTAATTGCCGAGTGTAATTATATGGCGATATCCCATAATAAAAAGAAAATTATTTCCTAATTTATTATGATTGAGTTTCCAGCTGTTCCCTCGGTTTGGTCTAGGGTTTGCATATCGTTTTGAGTTGACTTTTGAGGGTTTGCATATCGTTTTGAGTTGACTTTTGATTTCGCTTAGTGTCGCTTTCCCTCCTTCTCTCTCTCTGCCGTCTTCTCGATTAGAAGATATCGCAGAGCTGCATCTTGGCGCTTTAATTTATCATCTTCTTCCACCAAGTGTGATCTTGACGCCGCAGATTTGCTGTGCGATACTTCCAATATAATTAAAATGGATCCAAAGTTAAGGGAGGCCATTATTCAGGACATGAAGAGGATGTTACCTCGCCAGCTCTCCCAAGAAGAACGTGAACGTGTTTTACAACAATGGATCGAAGACCGTTTTTCCGGTCCTAATAATCATCCCGGAGAGGGAGATGTGGTTGGTGCTTCCCTAATTGAAATCCATTCTGTCACCATCCATCCTAATGGCCCAGTTGATGACAAGGAGCCCTTGAACATCTATGGTTCTATTCGAGTAATCAATGGTAGAGGCGATGTCTTTGATATCTACAATCAACCTGAGGATGATCCCGATCAGTGCTACTTTGGTGATGAGCTTCCTCTTCTCGATGTGAATCCTATAATGTCACCTTTTCCGGTCACCCACATGAAATTTCTATTGACGGATAAGATCACAGGCCTTCGACTCATTGATGAGACTCTCCCTTTGGACTATACAAAAGAGAAAATATCCATTGTAAAAATAGAAAATCATTGTGTTCGTGGCAAACACGGTTCAGTTAATGTCAATTTTACCACATTCAAGCAGCTGTTATCACTTATCTTGATCTTACGCTATTCAAGAAAGATGATCACAGTAGTGACAACGAAAGTGGCTGGCTTCATCTTACCGCGGATATTACAGCTTCCTATGAGTGCAAATATGGCTTCGGCCAACATTCCCCTGCCACTCTTTTTAGCGCCGGACAAGATGACCCTTTGAAGGTCAAATGTGGGACCTCTATTCCGCTTTATAAATCTATTTTAGCCGCGCCCGTCTATTCTTCTCTTAAAATTCAAGCTAAGCTAGGGGATACTGTTAGTGGCCACAGAAATTTTTTTGCCTCCCAAGGCGGCTTTCAGACGCGAAACATAGACGGATCTGCTGGTTATTTTCTTGAGCTTCTAACACAATGGAAACCAGGAAATCCGGAAAAAGAGATGGAGCGGTCAGGAGCATTTTCTAGCATAAGTTTGTGTT
Organism: Stenocereus thurberi; assembly: GCA_002740465.1. Lineage (NCBI taxonomy): Eukaryota > Viridiplantae > Streptophyta > Magnoliopsida > Caryophyllales > Cactaceae > Stenocereus > Stenocereus thurberi. Next base: position 9,790 of record NCQT01063439.1, read on the forward strand.
TTTCCCGGGGCCATCTGTCATGGATTTTGGAGAGGGGGAAAGGGGTAGTAACTCTATTTCACTTTTTGTTTCCAGATGAATGCGCCCTCGATCTGCTTCCCAGCTTGATTAACTTGATTTCTGTTCTTGTGCAGTCTATTGATAACAGCGTTTCTCCACACACCTTCTGTATTTATAGGTATTTATTATAAATCACTTGGACTTATCTTTTTACCATGCTTCTTCTGAAGCTTTTCATGCGGAAGGGATGCTCATTAAAATGTCAAATTGATTCTTATGTTTAATGCTCAGGAGGCCGATCGAATGTGAATTTGAACCAGTCCCGGCGATGGAGGTATTTTCGATTACTGTTATTCCAGACGCAAAACTGAACCAAGGTAATTTGCATCTTTATGGTGAAATTGTAGTTGGTAGTCGTTATGGTAAGTTTTCTATCTTCAAAAGAGATGAGGATTTTCCTCAAGAGGTCTCATGTGGCGAAGGCAAAATTCTAATGGTAAGAGGCCCCGACAGGCATTGCTTTGAGGCCACTTGTACAGTGAGTGTGAAGGTAGACCTGAAGGATGTTAACGTTGAAGATGTCCTCTTCAAGGGGTTTATATGTTGGCGCAGTCTCTCACTTGACAGCCCTACGTTTTCATGGTACAATAGGCGTCTATGTTCTGTTATTCCAGCTGATTCTGGCTTGATGAAGGTGCACTACTCGATCTTTAGTGATACGGTGCGAGCTTCCTTGAACGTACTGTTCTCCTTTGATTCTCTTTCTCGGGGAACAGTTCGTGTCTTGGTCACCGGCAGTATTGTTGCTAGATATGGCATCTGTGATTACACTTCTTCCTCTGATCAGGAGTGCTATCAAAGTGTGCTTTTTTCGGAAAGTAGTCCTTTGGAGCTCACCAATGGACGCAAAATCTCCCTCCCGTTGTTGAAATCCGTTGTTCCAGTGCCAAAACGTTCATGTTTGATTATTGAAGTTGATCTGTACACAAGCTTAGGAGACGACACCCCTGATGAGTAAGCTTTGAGGGGAGTTGTGGAACTCCAAATGGGTACTGAATCTTGTTGGAGGGTGACAAACAAGGAATTTTTTGTTGATGTGTTGGTCGATTGGGGATAGTGGTACTGACTCTTTTAGGGCCTATTCTCTTCGCCTTAATTTGACCGTACTTATTTTGAACTAAACTTATCTGCACTTATTTTGAACTTGTTATGGAGTTATTGGCCCTGTTTGGTTGCATCAGCTGTTTGGTAAAAAAGAGCTGTTTGGGACCTCTTTACCTGTTTTGACCAAGTCAAACAGCTAAAGAGATGTTTGGTAAACAGCTGTTTGAAACAGCTGTTTTACCCCAAACAGCTCTTTTTCAAATAGCTATTCCTAATACCCTTTTGGGAACAGCTTTTTATTGAAATTACAATACTACCCAGAAGTTGAAGAAAATTACACCCATGCCATTCATTAACCTTTCTTATTATTATGTTATAAATCATGTTTGCTAGTATTATGTTATAAATCATGTTTTACTTGAGATAAATTCAATGACATCAAATCATTTGAAATCTACACATATTTCACTTAACAACAAAAATATAGATTTAAGTTCATATAAATTTAATTCATAAATTGAAAAAACTAATGAACACAAATTACTCAAACTAGTAAGAAAATAAAGTTCCAATAATAAAGTTCATTTGAGCAAAATGCATAAAATTAAATTATTCTTTAAAACCAAACAAAATGATCAATTAATTAAAAAAAAACATATTCAATTGAAAAGTATTTTATAAAAAGGGTAACATTGGAATTTTACCAAATATGCATTTCAGAAATAGCTAATTTTACCAAACACTTCTTTTACAAACAGCTAATTCAAACAGCTAATGTAAACAGCTAATCTAAACAGCTAACAGCTAACAACTAATACAAACACCTAACAGCTGATTACCAAACAGGGCGATTTACTGAATTTATTTTGCACTTATTCTGAACTGAACTTATCTGCACTTATTTTAAACTTATTATGAAGTTATTTACTAAACTTATTATTCTGAACTTTCTGAACTCAACTTATCTGGACTTATCTGAATTTATTCTGAATTTTCCGAACCAAACTTATTCTGAACTGAACTTATATGAATTTATTCTGTCTGAAAATAATTAAAACAGATCCTCAGCGTGAATTTAATCTCATTGTCTTCGAAGCAAGCCGCTGGTAAAATGTTTTATAGAGTTGAGCATGTGTCCTTATCATTTGGGGAGTGTACAATCACTGCGTATGTTTTAGCATTGTAACCTATGCTCTCGCAGGTTTGTGTATATGCTGTTAGTTATTTGTGTGTTCTACTGTCTCTTGAATGCATAAAGCAAGCGGTAACTAGCTGTCAAATGGATTTCTTGAAACTTGAAAGATGGAGATAATAGTGTCATTGGTTTGAGTGCATGACGAACTTCAAGGGCCAGTGGTCATCAATGCTCACATCCTGGATGGTTAATACTTGAAGTACTAATATTACCATTGATTTGGGCCTAAGTTGACATGGTTAAGTCCCTACAATGAAATGAAATCCAACAAAGAATATCTCACCCAAACATATAATCTAGTTCTCGACAGGTCACACACACACACACAGAGAGACAGGAAGCCTCACACCTCCAATTAAGTATATCCTGTAGATTTAGACTGCAACAGAAAACAAAAAGGGAATGCAAGACGGTAATGAGGGATTGTATCAAAGCTGCTAAGGGTTCGAGAGTCTCTTTAGTTATGTACCATGGTACTCTGTGGAGATTACTAAAGGCCAAACTAATCAAGAATAATTACACAAGCCTAGCTTGGAGGCAAACACATTGCTAAGAGTAGGATTATACAAGCCATCTTATTCAGGAGTTTCAACTTTAGCATCTATGCGGGCACTATCACTGAGGAAACACAGTGGAAAATAAACAATGTATTTTTTGACTCTATTTATATATACCTACTATAAGAAATATGCCTTTTAGCAACGCAACAAAAGTGTTGCCTTAGACATTAAAACTGATGCAATAGACATACGATAACGCTTTACGAACTGCTGCAGTTGGTATGAGTTGTAATAGATTTGTTTAAGGGTACGCAGGACCGGGTACCTCGTCCATTTTCATGGAACCGGGTCCAAAAATTTGGACCTGATCCTGATCGTAGTTGGAACCGAGTCTCAGATTTTGAAACCGGTTGGGACAGGGTCACAGAATAGGGTACCCAGTTCCTAATTTTGTTATGTTTTATTTTATTTTATTCCATTTAAATTTTTGGCTTATGGTTGTAACTTTTGAGAGAACCAATACACTCAATAACTAGTTAACCGATCGTTCGAAATCAAATTTAATAGAGTGGCAGCTAGACATTTACCATGCATTAAATTCTAATTGATTAGCTAATAAATAACATTTTATTTCATCCAAATATTTAAAAAAACCATCTTCTCATAGTGTTATACATTAACAAAAAGAATTAATAATATCAACGCATAGCGAGAAATTATGGCAACATCATGATGGCAATGGTAACAGGGTAACTCAAACATTTTTTTTTAAAAAAAAAATGATTGGACCAGGNNGCCGGTCCGTTTCTGATTCCAAGTTTTCAAAACCCAACTTTGGGCTCGGTTGCAACCGGTTCCCAGATTTCGGAACCAGTCCCGACCCCGTTCAACAGGGTCCATGGTCCATGAGTCTGGAATCAGATATTCGATTTTTTTGCTTAGCCCTAGCTTTGTTGCAACAATTTTTTATCTATTGCAGGAAAAACGCGGCAAAAGAAATTTTCGTTGCAACGGTCTTGTTTTTGCTCTAATGCAATAGTTTTGTGATCTACTGCAACAGCTTGTGAATAAAAAACGCTAACAATTGTTCTTGTATTTTTTTAGCTACTTCCAACTCGAATTTTTCCTATTAGAAAATCATTTCAGTCTATCGAATATAAGTCCTTCGATCTATAGATTAGTTT
>NCQT01063511.1:0-11289 GCA_002740465.1 Stenocereus thurberi
AATCAACACATGAAGTTCAAACACTAAGAAATTAATCATTGGGCCACCCCATAATTCATGACAACTAGCTCTTAAACACATAAATTGCCAAATTCAAAAAGGCAACGAAGAAGCTCAGGTCTGAACAAGGAAGTTTCAAAAATCTCAACTTTCACTGCTTTACCACCATCAAGTTAGAGGCAAACCATGTTTCATCTAGGAACAGTTATATATCTAACGCTCATATATTAATCCATAAAAATCAACGCCAATACAAATAACACATCCTTTGCACCAAAAAAACTTAGGCGGAAAAAGGACAACTTTTTCTCAGTTAGTAAAGTCAGTAGTTTTTGTGGATGCGGATCTTCGAAATCGATCTTTAAAAGACAACTTTCAGAAAGCAGAAGAATAACAAAGAAGATGGCACAATAATCAATCTCTACTCAATAAAATAACTGCTTTTGAAATCACAAAATTCAATTCCAATTGAACAATCCAGATCTAACCTCCGATCACATACACCCAAAATACAAGAACAAAATCACATCCAAAAGAATCATAAGTCTCACAATCAAAAAGACCGAAACTTGACTCCGAATCCGAAATCAGCCAGATTTAACAGAAAATTCCCAAACTTTGGGAGAGATTAAAATTACCTGTGAGGATGTCTTGGTAGACCAACATGATTGTGGATTTAGCTCTTCCTTCCTCGTGTGAGATTCTAACGCGAGGAATAAAGAAGATGAGGAAGGCTCTGAGCGAAAGAGGGGATCACAAGCGGAGACCAGCCTTGCTTTTATAGACTAGGGTTTTAAGTGTGATGGGAGAATTTAGGAATTAAGAAAACTGATTTTGGAAATTGAATTTTTTTTAAATTGAAATTATCTTTAGGGAATTTACTATAACGGAAAGAGGTACTTTCCAAATTTACACTCCTGTCTCTCTCGTTTGCGGGAGGGTGTTCCAACCCAAACCCCAACTAAAGATGCCATTGGGAATGTGTCTCTGGGTTTAAAATGTTGAGATAAGATCCTAAATCAGTAAAAGCCTGAGTTATCTTGTCGGCTGCGTTGTCACTCCCACATCCCACTGTTGCGGAAAATTTTTAGATACAAATATATGTCTTTAGGCATAATATATATCTTAAAGTCGTGTAGTAGATGTATACTAGATATATTATAGTGTATTTTTTTCACAGTGGTGTATTTTTTCTATTCTATAGTGTACCTTTTCTTTCATATAATGTATTTTTTGTTTCCTACAATATATCTTTTCTTGCATGTAGTGTGTCTTTTTTTGTTTGTAATGTATCTTTTGTTCTCTACAATATCTCTTTTCTAATTGGTTGGGTTAGGTGAAAATACTTATTGGTTTGGAGGAAATGAAATAGTAGTTTAGTCTAATTATATAATGTCCCTTATATAGATATGTACTTCAACATAGTACATAGATATGTACCTTAAAATTACCGTCCTCTTTGTCGTTTCTCTCTCCACTTTCACTATTCACAATGATCTGCTACCGAATTCTATCTTTACTCTCCTCGGGACCTAGCCTTATTCCTCCATTATTCAATCACTCACAGGCTCGCACAGACTTGCTCTGGGCCACCACTCTTGTTTCTCTCTCCACGATGCAGTCAACTAGTTATTCACGCTGTTGCATACTGACATTGCACATCTTGGACTCAAAAGCACACTTCTTGTCGCCGGAAAGTGTTAATGGTAACCTAGATCCCTAATTTTTAGTGCATAAGATATAAGCAAGAATACTTAATTATGGTTTGTGTTGTTATGTTGTTTTTCTATTAAATATCATGTCTTCTAAATTTAATTTAAATTTAAATTTTTAGAATGGATGATCCTACTAAGATAACAGGTAATCGATGTGGTTCAGATAACAAGATAGTGCTATGACCATAACTAATTAAGAGTGGTAGTGCCTCGGGTTTGGGATGGTTCCATTTGAACTCGAATCCATTGTTTTGTGAGACTTGGACTCAGATCTGATTATCCAAATTTGTTGAGTCAGAAAAATGGAAGCTAGATCCGGAACTTTGTGGGTCTAGACTCTAGCGATTCCATGGATTTTCAGCAAGTTTTGACCATTTTTCAAAATAAAGAATTTTGCAATGGATTTTTAATTTTTGTTAACATTCCAACAGGAATTTTTACATTCTAATGACAGGGGATTGAATTTAAAAGATATGACATTCGATTTGATATAAAATGAATTCTCCATCAAAACGAGATATTTGGATTGAGTAGGTCTGAGTGAGTGGGAGATGCGCATAAGAGAGTGAAGAGAGTATAAAAAGATTGAGGACGAGAAGCAGTGACTATAGGTGTGAGGAAGAGGCATAATGCAAGGTAGCTAAAGTCAGAAGATTTTAGTTCTTTAAACTTATGGTTTAGTCAAACTTCACATTAAAAAAATATACTTTATTGATGAGTCTCAAGCGGGTTTTGAGTCGAATCTAGGTCTCAATTTTTCACACTCATACCCAAACTCAATCGAGGACCACTCAGACTCATACCCGCATAAGACCTATAGAGTCTTATTTGATTAGGCCCAAACCTTTTAATTTCGGTCGAATCCCGCAGCCATTGTTTTGAGAGTAAAGATATTTCTATTCATTCTTTTGAGAGTTATGGTTTTCACTTACTTTTTATATATTTTTTTTGTAATGTAAAAATTATATAAACTACCAAAAAAAGGTGAAAAATAAATGAATTTATGATGCAAATAACTAATTAAAATCAGATAGACGTTTATTTATACCTCATCATAAGGCTGCCTCACTTCTAGTTTTATATTTTTATAGATTAGAACTTAAAAATTCACATTTTTAAAAAGTATCAACCATGCATAAAAGACGAAGGTACAAGAGAAAAAAGTTAAAATTTGTTTTTAAGGCACGAGAAAAAAAGTTAAAAGTTAAAAATAAAATTTTACCGTCCCCGAAGGTCGACATCAAAAGTTTGCATGGGCGGTGGGCCATGGGGGTGAAAAGGACTACTCTGATTGGTCGGATAACTGGAATATTCTTTCGTTAGTTTAAATCTCAAATAAGTAACCAATATTATCAAGATATTTTGAGTTTGATTTTTCAAAAATATTTATTTATAACGACCGTCATATTTGGCAAACAGTAGGAGCTGGAAGAAAATAAATAAATATTCAGCGGTAATGGGATGCGATTCTGGATGGCTTTAGATCCTGAACTGGATTCATATATGTTATATCCATCATAGACTAAAAAGTTTGGATTCAATTAAGCGAAACCTAATCATTCTTAAGAAGATTTGGTTTCAAACAGTGTATTAGTCTCGGTTTGAAAAATTGAAATCCGGCCATTTAAGCCTCGCGGATATTTCCTTCTATGAGTCTAATCTCCACATACCCAATAAATGTAGATCGAGTTTGAATTTTGAATTCAGAATAAATAAACAAACTTAAATTCAGATATGTGAACCATTGTCATTTTTAGATGGGATGACAATACTATAGGGCTGACAAAAATTTGGATCCGGGGCGATTCGGGTCCGGATAAATTAGACATTCAGATAAAAATTTCATACCTGGACTATGTTCGAATTTTAAATCGGACATTCTGGCCAGGTTTGGATCCGGACCTGAATGTCTAATATCTGGACTCAGTTGTCCGAATATCCGAATTTGTGATGTAATTTTCGGATGTTCCGACCGAAATTTTGTATAACCGAATCCGAACTCAATTTTTCAATGTCCGAACCCACTTGTCCGAAGTTGTTTTTATAAAGTTTTCTAGAGAATTCAGACTAAAATTACACATAAACCTAGTTGTTCGATGTCCAAATCCAATTGTTCGATTGTCCAAATTTATCCGAACCCAAAATGATTTAAAATTTCAGACAATCCGAACCCGACCCGAATTTAAATTTGGATATAACCGGTTATCTAAATTTTAAATTTAGATATAAATTTTATAATTGTATTTGATTTTTTTCGAATCGAATAAATTCAAATAATTAAATCCACCAGTCCTGAATGACATGATAATCAATTAATCATTACATGATAATTAATCAACCATTAATCAAAGCGTGCAAGTGGAGGACACGTGATCAAGGTCGGTGTAATGCGCGAAAATTGGGGGAGCAGGAACCCATTATTACTATTACGATAGTTGTTGGGGTAGAAGTGTAGTACCATTGCTTTCAATGCTCCAGCGTAATCACCTCCCTCAACTTGCGTTTGGCGAGAGAGGGGGGAGGGAAGGGTCCCTCAGCTCGAGCATGAGATATTTGATTTTTTATTTTTGTTTTCTTTATACTCTATTTTACTAAAGTTCATTGGTTTGTATAGGAGTGACGCTCCATCATTATAAATTCTCAATTCATAAAACTTAAAATCGAAATTTTATAGAAGAAGAACAAGTGTGAATTATCTGAACTAATATGTACAAATTAAATATCTACTTAGGTATTTTGAAATTTTAGTAATAATTTTAAAAATGTTACGGATACTATACTAATTAACTCATGTTATATGACGAAATAATTTCATTGATTTCATAATTATATAAATACAAGTAGTGTTGATATAAGGAGTTGTTTTGAATATACAACAATAGCCCTATTCTATTTCGCATTTTGTAAGATTTAACTAAGAGTTTACATCTCCTTACACCTTCTTACATCTCCTTACAGCTTTTTAAATCTTCTTACAGCTTTTTACATCTCCTTATATCTTCTTATATCTCTTTACATCTCCTTACATCTCCTTATATCTTCATACATCTTTTTACATCTCATAAATTTTCTATAACATTCATTTATTTTAGTTAAAGAAACATGTATATTTTTTTAATGATATTTTATGAACACAATATTTACATAAACATAAAAATATAATATAACGATGTAAATTATATTTGAGTTTCGACATGAAACATATATTATTATAGATGACTATACATTTATTTATATTTAAAATTATTTACTTAAAATAGAAATTTATTTGAAGAGCAGTATTCAATTTTGTCAAAAAAGGTTTTTTTTTTTGTTATACTTTGCTTATTCGATCAAATTAGTGTTCATATAAAAAATCTTGGACGAAATTTTATTCACCAAATTTATGGGGATTAATATATTTTATTGTTGCATAATTAACTTAATTAATTGTTTATTTTTAATACGTATATTATTTTAATATTATTATTTTTCATCCAAAACGTTCATTGTAAAACAAATTATACTATACAACTCTTCAACAATTCAACAACTCCTTATATCAATCCTTACAGCTCCTTACATCTTCTTACATCTCCTTACAACTCCTTACAGCTCCTTACATCTCCTTACATCTTCTTATAACTCCTTACATCTCCTTACATCTATCTATCTATCTAAAACGCGAAATAGAACAGGCCCAATATACCTATTTTTGACAATTTTTTGATATACTACTTTATTTTTAGTATTATAATCTACTATTTTTTTGTTTATATCACTCATCTCACAATTTTTTCTAGCAAATAGGATTTAAAATTCTAAACAATAATAAAAGCCACCAAGGAGCCAAATGGTATTTCCATAGAAATTATGCCTTTTGACATAATGAGGGATGAAGATCCTTAGAGCATTTCCAACCAGAGTTTCAGTTTGAAACTCTGACATGTCATGTCAGTAACAGTTTCATAATTTTAGAACTTGCATTCCTTCATTTCCCAACCAATGGAACTCATTTCAGAACAAATGAATTAAATATTTTATTTTGGACCCACCTTATAACACACAACTATTTTTTAAACTACCTAAATAATATTTTTATTTAAAAAAGATAAAAAATAAAAAAATCACAAAAGGACAAAAATTTTTGTCCCGTGGGAAGAAATGCCTGTGCGTTCTCCCCCCATATCACACGCGTTTTGTGTTGGCTGGGAAGACAGGAAGTGACACATAGTAGACAAGCGGCCCCCACACCTGCCTCACGTGTCTACCGTTGCTATTGCTCTTAAACGCTTGCCAAAAATGTGTTCAACTCAATTGCTTGAATTTGATCGTTTTAGGGCGTGTTTTCTTTAACTTGTTATAAATACTCATTATTAGTATTCAGCACCAATCAACATTTATTAATATTGATCAGCACTCATCAACATTAATCAGCAATAAATTATTGATGATAAGTTGAAAACAACATGCCCTTAGAAAAATTGAGTACGAACACGAATATTTTGTTCAAATTTTATATTTGGTCATTCAAACAAGTCCGACCTGAAATCTAAAAGTATGAGGTTGCAAATTTTGTTCAGGCTTTCCAAATTTTGAGCATATTAAGGTCCAATTATACTCAGACAATCGGACGCTATCTAGATACGAATTATTTTCAAAACTGTGATGATTAAATTGAGCCTTAAAAAGCTCAAAGAAGTTGATAATGGCATTAGACATTGATGCACATGTTCCTCAAAATTCCAATGTGTTGTTGAAAGGTCAAAACGAATAAAATATGATCTCCAAAGTAACTTGTCCAAATTGCAATCCAAATAGAGTCAAGATGTGTTAATTTTAACTAAATGACCGATTTGTCTGGATCAGAAATAATTCGAACTCGGATTTTTATCCAACCTATTGATATCCATTTTAAATTATGAGAATAGAAAAATGCATATGAAGTTTAGCTCAAGTAAGAACTAGAAAAAAAGGGATTAGATATACCAATTAATTGTAGAAAACCAAATTCCATTAGACTGTAAAAATTATGGACACTTTGGCCAGATCCTATGAGCAAGGATGAAAGTAACGGAGACTTCATGATATTGGATCGCCATGACATTGAATGGGAATATGCTTCATGTGACGGGAACATATTCTCGTTAGGTAGCCATGGAATAAGTGCATTTTTGACATCCTCATATATTCGCCTCCCTATGGGCATACTAACGCCAAAAAGGCACCTTAATACAGGTTAATTCAAGTAGTTTGACATTCATTTTCCTGAAGTAAGGTATCGGGTTCTAGTTTTATGAATGGTTAAAATCTGCAATAAGAGAGCTCCATCTCTTATTAGGCCAACGGTAGTTCGACTTCAGTGAAATAAAAAATCTAACACAAAAAAAAAAAGTCAAAAATACACAATGACCATGATATGTAAAGAGTTGGCTCACCCAATATGGTTGAAAATTGTATAAAGACTATCATTTGGGGGGGTTACTCTGTTCACCATAATCGAGCTGCTATTAATTTATAGAAGGATAAAGTTCTTTCATTATACATTTTATTCATTCACAGGGCTCAAATTCATCATTCTGATTAAGAGGAACAAGTGTCAAACTACTTGAAACAATCTATATCGATATTAATATAAAACTATCTCGTTTAAACAGTATGCCACAAAATATACTCTATGAAAAAGCCAAAAACTGGCATTATGAGATTGACTATTGGATCGTTCCGAAGAAGCTGCCATTTGGGTTAGAAGACTATAATTCCACACAGATAATAAATAAAACAAATTGAGCTTGAAATTCGATAAATAACACGTCTGTTTTATACATGAAGTCTAGGAGCCAATTATTGTGGAATATTTATTGTGCATTTGTTAACTTATGATGTGATTTCATTTATATTAGACAAATTGAATTTATTTGCAATTTGATCGGAATTTTAGTATTAACTGATGGGTTATAAGCAACAATAATTCCTATTGATAAACTAGGATTTGCTTTCATCCACCACTGCAGTTTGCCAATTGCGCGATTTTAATCCACGTGTTATGATTTATATTAGAAAATACTTGAATAAAATTATATATTACAAATAAATTAGAGCAGATTGATCTATTTAAATATTACATCAATTTAAGATATATTTAAATATAATTTAAATTTATCTAAAAATAAAGATATTTGGCAATTAACTTTCTTCGAAACAACCAAAACATACTGAGATTAATAAGTGTTTGGTATTGGATTTATATTTCCCCCACAAACTAGAAATCAAGTTCGTATCATGTCATCTATCATATATAACAAACTGCATCAACTCAACTACTTAAGGCCCTATACTATTCATCTTTAAGTAACCTTGCACTTTAAACTGATAAATTCTTACAATGCAACTTGTTACAACTCGTTACAACTATTTATATCTATTTTCTATAATTTATCTGGGCTAGTTTGACTCATATGTTTATATTCTCCTTACAATTTGTCGTACCTTTCTAATTGTCATAGATTAACTACATAATTGAAAAAAAAAAGAAAGGACCTTAAATAAATCTTTATTGACTTTGCTGCTGTTTTGCAACCTTATTTATAAATTCCATTCTAGTTGATAATTGAACTTGCTAATATCTGATGACAATGGAATGTACTGGAGGCTAATGTCGAACGATAATGGGGAGGTGTCAAGTAAATAATAATAGAGATATTTTTCGACCAAATAATAAAAAATTTAAAATGGTGAGAACCTAGTTTAATTTGAATACAAAATCGACATATCTTAACCCAATTAATTCGATACAATGATTTGTGCGATATTTGTAACTCTTGTTGGTGAGAGAAAGTTAACAACCGTTGACCATGTTCTATTAATTAGGTGATGGTCTTGTCTTAGTCATATAACTCATAAGGGCAGAAGACAGAGAAGCAGCGGGAGAGGGAGAGAGAGGCACAGGCACTCGCTCTCCTTGTTTCCCACAATTTATGTCCCCCTCCCCAACCCCAAGGACCAGCCATAGCTTCACCGCATATTCTTCAAAGCCCTAATCTCCTTCCCAATTCCAATTTCTTCAATCTCTTTCTGCTCGCCTTTAATTTGTTATAAGACGAACACGAACACGAAGAAGAAGAAGAAGCAATCGAGATACATCAGAAGTTGTGTAATTCAATTGTTCTGCTGATTCATGAATCTTTGTAAAAACGAACTAGGGTTTTGCCAATCGGAATTCCAAGGACATAGAAGGAAATTTGTTTTTTTTTAAAAAAAAAAGAGGGGCTATGGGGTTTGATGAATCGGATGTAAGCGAGGACGCTGGTGGTGGAGGCAAATCGTTGAGCACTTCTGACGTTTCGTGCTCGATTTGTCTCGAGCCTGTCATAGACAATGGTGATAGATCCTGGGCTAAGCTCCAATGCGGTCACGAATTTCATCTCGGTATGCTATTTTGAAGCCATCCAGACCTGATTAAACTCTTGTTTATCGATTATGTGATATTGAAATTCAAATTGTCCATCTCTGTGGAATGTTATATATTCCACTAGCAGTTAAATAGTTAATTTTATAATGGGGTTAGAATTGAGGAGAGTAAGTGGGTTTATGAATTGAATTGAGCTGTTGTGCATCAATTGACCTAGGTGCAACATGGACTGTTGCTGGCTGTAGCAGATTTTTAAAAGCTTGAATCAATAGCAGGAAGGAGTAAGAGGGTCTTTAGTTGGAGATTGCATACTAGAAGCATAGATTAGGAGATTTGGAAGCATCCCTGAATCCATGGTTCTTTTCCTATGGGTTGCATCAGCAAAGAATGTTTGCAAGCTTGTAGTTTCTAGTGTTCTTCTTGCTGCATGAATTCGTATAGATTGAAGGAGGAGCTTGATCTTGCATTCAAGGAATAGATAGAATGGGGGACTTTGGGTCCTGTGAATGATATTTCATCGTTGACTGGGGATTAGCAGATATAATGGAATTGCTGATCATGGGTGATAATGCCTAGAAGGTTGAGTGCATCACGGGGTCTTTAGAGAACATGATTGTTGCTTCAGTCGCATGCTTGACCTTGCTTTTATAAATAAGCAACAAGTTCAGTGTGTTCAGGTCTGCGTGCTCAGGTTTGCTATCTCACTTGTAGAGTTGGGCCCCAAGGTGGGCAATTTAACTTCATTGTACCTTCATCACATGTAAAAGCTAAGTTCCATATTGATCTCATCTTTGGGTATCTTTTGGTGGTAGGGGTTGTTTTATTTAGGATAAGAACTAGTAATGTTTGTAGCTTTTATTCATCAAAAAGTATTAAAAAAAGGCAAAATTATCACGAAATGAAAGAAGGTTCAACACGTAGAACAAGCTTCCCTCACAAAAAAGAACCTAATAATGCTAGAGCTAGATAATATGAGGCAAGTATTTCTGTAACCAATGTCCCTGGATCAGTCACTATCTTCTTGTTAATATGACAAGGTTCCTTCTGAACATTTTTGTGGGATAATAATGTCTTCCTTGCATCTTTCCACTCACCTTAGTGGTCACATGCCTCACAGGCCTCACATGTAGTATGTCATCCCTCTCCTTGGTGCTGTTGTCCACTTGCTCCGCATCCGTTAGCAAGGATGCTAGCTGTTCCTCTTGATCCTTGAAATATTTTCTTCTATAACATTCTATATTGTGATTGTGATTGGGGATGAACTAAATGGGTGACACTTTTTTGGGAGTTCCAATTTGAATGCACCCTATAATGTGGGGTAAAGGGAGAATGGATTTAAATTTGAATACTGTTAATGTAGGATGCTCTAATAGCAATTCCTACAAAGGAAACAATTGATGTAGGATGCTTTAGAAGCAATTCCTACACCGAGAAATTTCACACAAGAAACTTTCAAATACTCAATATTTCAATTCATTCAAGTCTGTCTCACTAATATATACAACAAAAGAGTTTAAATAGAGAAGAAATTTAAAATATTAAGGAAAGAAATAGATAACCTAATCACGAAAATATTATTTTGCTAGTTAAGAAGATACCTAAAAGACAATATATTCCTAAAACATAAACTACAAAGATAATAAAATATTAAAATACGTCTCATATGCCAATACTAAGATATACCTATATCTTTTTATTCCTTACTTTGTCCTTATCCTACATCATTCTCCCTTGTTTGGGAAAACTTGTCCTCGAGTTTTGAAATGCTATGGAATTGAGGATGAAGAAGTTAGGATTAATTTGATTTCAATATAGATTTTCTGAATTTCACTCAAAATATTCTCCCATGCTAGTAATCTTGTAAACATCGGATGATCTTCATTCTTCCTAAAAAAGCCTTCTGGAATGAAAAAGCAACTTGCGCAACAACTCCTTCAATCACTCCCATGTCTGTTGACAAGAGGTCCAAATCCATCCCTACTTGCGCATGCTCTTCATTTGCTTGTACTTCCTTTTTGCTATCCTCCCTTCAAAGCGCTTCATCAGCAATATCTAGAGTAGATGATTCCTTTTTAAGTGTCTCATCCACATAAGATTGAGAGTCAACCTGACTAAGATGGTGGTTTGCATTATCAAATAGCAAACTGCAAGAAAAAATGTTGTCTACGATTGATGGAGTTTTGT